>JAPSGF010000158.1:291667-395230 GCA_035772895.1 Perdix hodgsoniae
AGGATGGGATGGGATGGGATGGGATGGGATGGGATGGGATGGGATGGGATGGGATGGGATGGGATGGGATGGGATGGGATGGGATGGTTCAGTTGGACGAGATCTGCAACCATCATCAAATCCAACTGCCTGACAACTTCAGGGCTAACCAAAAGTTAAAATATATGAGTGAAGGCATTATCCAAATGTCTCTTGAATGCTGACAGTCACAGGGCACCAGCTGTCTCTCCAGGAAACCTTTATCAGTGTTTAATCACCTTCATGGTTAAGAAATTTTTCCTAATGTCCAGTCTGAACCTCTCCTGGCACAGCCTTGTGTCATTCCTTCCCATTCTAAATAACAACTTCATACATACAGTATTAGTATTGAATAAATCCCTGACAAGATGCCAGTTCTCTGTTTTCCTATTCACATAGTTGTAGTGACTCACAAGAAGCACATGGAGCAGTGACAGTCCAGACAAAGCTATCCTCTTCTTCTGACTTCATGATTGGGACACATTGGTGATTCATGTCTGGGAAACAAGCCCTCAAAAACAAACTCAACCCTGCCAGTTTAGAGCATCCTTCGTGTTTATGTTGCTCTCACAGAAAGATCTGTAAGTCAACAGGTTATGCCAAAGGCAAGCACCACTCTTTTGGTGGTCTCTTTAGCAACTGAGATAAGATAAGCTATGGAATAGACACTGTAAATGCTGGAGATGTCTCTTTTTATGGCTGTTCAGGAAGGAGAGTGAAAGGAAGCTGTTTATGGCTGCATCACACTGCTTTTGCAGGCATTCTGGGAAGTGAGGACCCACGAAGAGGCCCCTTGCATCTGGATGACAGATTCAGACAATGGATTGTTTTTAATCTTGGTGTATAGAAAATTCCAGCCAAACTGATTTCATATGTGCTTTGGCTGGTTCCTGGCCAGCATGGGTGAGGCACACCAAGGCAATGAGAACAATTTTTTTGCATACTAAAGTTGGGTTCATGGTTCTAGTATAGTCCAGCCTTGGCTCATTGACTAGTCAAATTGCATGGGACATAATTTGATATGGGGAACTGGTTTGTTGTCTGAGATCTGTGTTAAATGACTGTTTTAGATTCTACTATTTCCAAGTCCATGGGTGCTGGAGAGCTGCAAGAAACCCTCCTGTTCAAACTTTAGAAAGTCTCATGGCATCCTGCCAATAAAAATCCACCAACACAGATGTTTTCTCAACATAAAAGACTGTCCAGCCCCCATTATCCCCATTATCCAGCCCCCTCCATAGATTAACCTCCATAGCCGTGTCTCACTTTGGAAAAGTTTTTCTGAAGAGCTGAACCCAAGTCACATGGCATGCACAGACACAAACACTTCTAGAATTATACCAGCAGAGCGTATGTCTGGATTGCAGGAGAGTGGGGACATGGGAACAGTCACTTGGAAACAGTGATTTTGTTTTTTCCCTACTGAGAAATGACTCTTAGGAGGAACCTCACAGGAAACACATGCTGCAAACCCACAGTGTTAGGAAGGTGGGTTTCTGGCATGCCGACTGCTTCTAATAGCTAGCTGCCTACAGCTCTGCCACTGTAAATAACTTTGCCACCTGGATACAAATTCCAGGTTAAACATCTGGATTCTAGTGCATTCATCATCCCTTGTCTTCATTACAACAGAGCCTTGGAGAGGAATGAAAGGCAAGTGTAATTCCTGAAGCCCAGCTAGGTGGGACGGAGTTGCATGAGCACAATGAACACATTCCATCCTTCAAATGGCATACACAGGCCAGCAGGGTTTCATTACAGTATGAGCTTTCATATTCGAGACAGGAACAGTTTAATGTTGTTTTCATTTGTCAAATGTTTGGAAAATGCAACAAGTGTTTATTCCTCTACTTCTGAGAAGTGCAGCCTGCCTGGCAAGGCACAAGAACTGCTGCAAAACATTTGGGGACAGCATGTTCTTCCTATAGAGGTCTGCACACCTCTCAGAAAACATTCTGAGCAGTGACAGAGAAACTGCTGAGGTTGGACCCTAAGGAACTGGAGCTAGGCTATCAACACAGCATCAAGAGTGCCCAGACTGGTGGCACTGTGAATGATAACATATCGACTGTACATAATCCTAGTCTGTGCCCGACGTTTTATAGAATCATCACAGAATAGAATCATAGAATGGCCTGGGTTGAAAAGGATCACAATGACCATCTAGCTTCAAGCCCCTGCTATGTGCAGGATTGCCAACCAGCAGACCAGGGTGAGCAGAGCCACATCCAGCCTGGCCTTGAATGCCTCCAGGGATGGGGTATCCACAGCCTCCTTGGGGTTTTACTACAGAATTCTGTGTCTTATGGTATAGAAAAAGTGATGAAGACATTGCTTTCTGTGTGAGTTCTGAATGCAGCCAAGTGGAGCGGCAAACAACTTATCCTGAGCCAGAGAGTAAATGATAGTTCCAAGGGCTTCCAGGAAGCGTTCTGCCTTAATTACCACAACTAGTCTTAACGCAGTTAAATTTTCACACTCTAAACAAAACTAGCCCTCTGTTCTGAAAACCAAGTCATTTGGCCATTTCGAAACACTACTTATCCCCTGGAAAATATTTTGCTTGGAAATGGCAGAACAGTGCATCACTTCATCGTGCCCTGCTGAGCTGCTAAGACTGATCCTTGATATTTCCTGCACCTTTACCAACAGACTGTAATCTGACTGCTGACACTGCAGATCAGCTTGCCCACATGCTCAGAGTAGTGCTGCACCTGCTCACCTGGGCAAGGCATCTGGGTGTGCCATTGAAGTGTTTTTAGAAGACAATTAATACTTAAACAGCATAGATAAGCACAAACTATGTCCCAGAAACACTGCATCATTTCCAAAAGAAATGCTGAAAATGTCATTCTCATCTACAACTCATTTGAAGAGAAGCAGGGGCTGGGATGGCATCAGTCTCCTTGATTTAAAGGAGGCCGTTGGTAGCCATGCCTCCGCCAGGCAATTCCTGCCCCTGCCACCAAATTTTTGTTGGTACACAAGGACAAATTTCAGGTTCTGGTCAACACATCAGTTGGAATAATATCACCAAGTCAGTGAAACAACACTGCACTGATTTGCTCCACAGCCTCATCCTATGAAATCAGGTCTCCTGCAGTGCAGTGATGTTATTTCTGGTTGTCTTTTTTGATCATCATGAGCCAGCTGGACTCCACTAAAGACTTTCAGTATTTCAGAACCCCAAAAGGACAGGTCTCAAGCATTCAAAACTCCATCAGAAAAGGCCCTGAGCAAACTGATCTAGCTTTGAAGCTAGCCCTGATCTAAGCAGAAGGCTGAGATAGAGACCCCTTCTGTTCAATGAGTCTTGCGTTGGAATTAAAATAGCCTTCAGAAAACATCTGCAGGAAAAAATGAGAGAAGATTGGATAAGATCTGTTTCTCATTTCCTTGCTTTGCACTCCAGGAAGCAGATCAGAAATTCATACTGCAGTGCATTCTCTGACCTGCCTTGTTGCTTGCAGAGCCCATTCCTGCTTGGAAATCAGGATCAAGGTGTGGAGGCTCTCTTGCATCTCTGTTTTCCCAGCCTTGGAGATACCCTGCATTGCTGAGAGATTCTCAAGTGTTTCCATGTTTTTCTGTTCTCAGAAAGTACTTGGGAGCAGGATGCTGAGCAGTCTGGTGAAGCTGTGCAGATGTCTGCAGTCTTACCTTCACATCTGTGGCTGGTCTCGCTCTGCTTGTGTCCTGCAGGGCATTTGCATTCATAAGAACCCACTGTGTTGATGCAGTTACCACCCTGGCAGAGTCCAGGAATGGCTTGACATTCATCCACATCTACAGGGAAAAAAAAGCAAAGACATTTGAAATTACAGCCATTGAAACAGGTGAAGGTTCAGCTTAGGATGGTGAAGAATAGATCTATAAGAAATAAGAAGCCTTGCTCCAAGTAGGTGAATTTATGGTTTTCAAAGCAATTACCTACCAGTTGCATTAGCTGTAAGGACATAAAATGGACAGATTGCTGGCATAGCTACACAAAAAAAAAAAAAAAAAAAGGGGGAGAGAAAAGTGTAATAATGTTTTCCAAAGCCAACATCCCCAGGATCAGCAAGAACCTTCATATGGACGGCAATGCTATGATCGGTGTGGCTGCTCCTTTATGGGAGCAGTTGAATTCATTCCAGGTTGGTAGCTGAGTATAAGATGAGAAATAGATTGCCTGCAGCCTTTAGAGAGCAACATCTGATGCTGGGCAAAGAGTGAAACCTACAGACTGTTAGCTTTTCCATCCACCCAGCCCCAGGATGCTCAGCCTACAGCCAAGAGCTCCTCAGCTGTGAAGGGGCACTGCTTTCAAAAGCACCTCAGGAAGTTCTCAGCACCCACTGCCAGATTCAGCACTTCCATGTGCAGCAGATATTGATACTCCAGTTTTGTCTGCAGTAACAGTGGCAACATATAAATAAGCCAAGCTCATGCAAAGAGACTGGGGCCATATAATGCAGATTACAATAGGCAGCAAGAAAGATCTCCTCTGCATTTTCAGTTTTATCCCATAGACAGTGGTTAATGTGGGTGTTGAATTCAATAGGCTTTTTGGTCACAACAGGTAAAGGCTCAAATTGGTTGCAGATGCAGAAAGGAATTCGTGCATCTCTGCATGGAGATCCCTGCAACCCACCAGTGGGGAAAAAAAAAACAATCTTGAAGGCTGCCAACAGGATTTACTGATCAGAGCTCAACAGACCATTCTGCTGTTATTGCTGAGTGTCCTGGACACTGAACAAAACCTCTAAACATTTTTTATGCCCATTTTAATTGTTTGTGTGATCCCAAAGGAGATATGACTTCTGTTTAGACCCAATGTTAAGGTTTATAGAGCAGTAAGCACCAGATACAAGAGCTGACCATGTGCTCCATTAGCAACAACAATGCTCCAAAATGAAGATACATGGAAAGCTTAATTGGTAACTTAGTTGTAAGCCTGGTGAAACATTAGCCTGATTTACTTCACCTTGCAGCACTGGGGATGTCATCTAAGAGCTATAACATGGACAGAACCTTTAAATGAGATAAGATTATCTTAAAAATGCAAGCAGCGTTGAACAGAGAAAAATTGCACTGAAGCTATCCATCAAACCTCTGTGTGCAGAAGATCTGATTGGAAACTGAAGTTACAGATCCACATGAAAAATTATAGATTTTATTTTACTTGTGTTTTAAAATGAATGTGACCACGAATATCCATATATTGAAACTGTCTCAGAATGGAAATTCCCAACAAGTTTATTTGGGATCTACCCAGAGGCCCGAATACAGCTATTACAACATGTTAGAAAACCAAATACCTACATGCATATTAATTAAATTATAATATAAAAAGTTTTACAAGTCTTATGGAGGAAAAATGAACAAGGAGGGCAGGTATTAGGTCAGAAGAAATGGAATCAAATGATCAAATCAAAGTTGAGATATCCACTTTTATTCAAATAATTCCAAATGTTCCCTTTGGAAACATAACCAAAGGCAACACAACCCACAAGCAGTCGTATCTCATGGAGTATTTCCAGCTGAAGATGTTTCTACTTGCAGCTCTGGTAAAACCTGAACACGCTGCCCATGGCACCAACATTTCTCTCCCCCAGTTCACTTTCTTGATTAAGGGGAGCAAACTTTGACCCCTAGAAACATGTAAAAAAGTGTCATTCTTGGATGCCCTTATCTTGATTCCATACACGTAACAGTTTTTGTCACCTATGAAGAATATCACTGAAGTGGTTGCCAGGTGGGAGAGCTAAGTTCATGGTGATGCTTTGTGACATATAAGGATAGATATAGCACATATATTTACACAAATAAATGTTCTCTGTACTGCGGCTCCTGGCAGTCAACCTTCACTTGAGCTTTCAGTACACATCAGGATGGATAAGAGAAAATCCTCTTATGTGTTCATGACATTTACCTTGGCAGGCTCCAGTACGAATGTTGGGAATGAAACCTCGTCGGCAAGGGTGAGGCTGTGCAGGGCACATCTCGCACGGGTGACCCCATGCCCGTCCAATGGTGGCACAACACATGGTCTTGGTACAGACGATCCCGCTGAGCTGGCCCTGACACATCTGGTTATTTACTTGGCTAAAGCAGGGACCAGTACGATAGTCTGAGGGAAAATAAAAACAACCACAGGTTAGATCAAGATACAAGTGCAAGGTTGTCTGTCTAAACAGCTGTCTAGTCATACTGGATCTATTTCTAATCCTACCAACAAAGTTTTTCACAGACTCACAGAATCGTAGAACAACAGAGTCACCAAGGTTGGGAAAGACCTCCAAGATTATCCAGTCCAACCACCACTTGCCATCAATATTTCCCCACTAAACCATGTCCTTTAGTACAACACCTAAATATTTCTTGAACACTTCCATGGGCAAGTTCTACAAAAATACTAAGTAGCCATAGGAAGAACAAAGATTTAAAACTAAACTAGAAGCTATCACAGCAGGTAACGATTCATGAGACCACTAGGAGGTTCTCCAAAATAGCTCTTCCTGGTTTCCCCTCACAGTTACTCAGTATCTTCAGTCAGTGTTCTACAAGCACTGGCCCAAAACTAATTCAAAATGCAACATCAGGCAAAGGAGAGATTTCAGGGCTGCAAACTCAGCTCTTTTGCGGACTGCTGCCAACAGTGAAACAATCAAGCTTCATATAAATTAGATTAACTGGAGAGAAGGTAATGGCAATGGCTTTAAACTAAAAAAGAGTAGATTGAGATTAGATGTTTGGAAGAAACTCTTAACTATGAAGCTGGTCAGGCACTGGAAAGAGTTGCCCAGAGAAGTTACGGATGTCTGATCCACGCAAGCACGGAGGGCCAGAATGGATGGGGCTCTGAGCAACCTGGAGATGTGTAAGGTGTCCCTGCATCTGGCAAGGGAACTGGAACTGAATGGGCTTTAAGGCCTCTAGGGACAAAGACACTCATGGAGATGGCATTTCTTGGATAGCCTTAGGGCCTGGCAATCCAAGTAACATAAACATACATACAGGCAAAGTAAGTATCTCATTTCGGTCCTCGAAGACATTCTTTCATCTCCAGTGTCCCACTGCCATACTCAATAAATGTAAATCTCATACCTCCAGGTCAAGAAAATTTATGAAAACAATCTTGTTTCAAGATACTGGGTCCCTTACTGTGACCCTGCAACATAAATGAGCCCTCAGGCAGTCAGTCAATGCAATCACACATCACCAAAGGAGAGAAATGAAGGCACTATGCTCATAATCCTCTCAGTTTCAGGCGCCTAAAGATCATATGTATATGTAAGTACATAGGTGAAGACGCTCCTCATTTAGAACAATGGACTTAAAGTCACCACTCCCTCCAGCATCTTCGATACCTATCTCAGGACAGAGGGAGATCCACCAACTAACTTACATTACACAAAAACTGGACTTGTCTTAGCTTCCATGCACCCTGCAGTAAAAGGCAGATGGGGCTCACGGTCACAAGCTTCAGAAGCAGGATTCTCAGCTGTCTGCTGAGAATGAATGACAGCACTGTGACAAGCTCAGACCATCAGTTCAGTGGCTGTTCTATTAAAGCAATAAATGATTTAGGATTTACCTTCCTATAGCACCAAGACAAATACACATACTACTGTCTGCCTTGGGTCACAGTGAAATAGAATTGAGAGACAAAGTTGTCTCAACAAATATACAACACAGTTCTGCTAAGAATTTTCTCTCAAGCTTTTGTTGGCGACAATTTGGAGATGGAGATGTCTTGCTGTCAGCTTGCTGCTTGGCTTGCAGAGTACCAGCCCTAGATTCACGTACAAAACCTTCTGAGAGAGAATTCCCCAAACTTCCTCCATGCTGTCTGATGTAAATGGTGCTTATAAAAGGATTTCTGTGCTCTCTGACAGTCTCTGTAAAGGCAGCCTCCTTCCGTAACACGTTATAGTGACTCATTTTTTCTGTTTAACTCTTAAAGGTCCCTTGGCAATTTTAACTAGATCTTTAAAACCAGATGCTGCAAAAGCAATCAACTCATTTCCCATCCCCAACAAAGTTACTCCCAGCCCTTAAAAACAAAAGGACTTTGAAGGGGCTTGTTTGCACCATGGGCAGTGGGTTTGCCGCTCTCTGGGCTCTCATGACCCTTGGTTAGGGCTATGAGCACAGCAGGCATTCATCAGGAAACAAAGTTCTTAAACTTCTTCCTTCTACTGGGAATAAATGAATGCATGTAAATGTTTGATCAGTGGCTGGAAAAAGACATTTAACCATCTTACTGTCCAACCAGAAAATTCCACATTAGCCATCAAGGAAGTTAGGTGTTGGTTAAACACACTGTTCTATATCAGATAACAGGCTATAAATCTCTGAGGAATTGCTTAGGGAATTTTGATGTTGGACTAATTGACTCAAAATTCAAATCCCAGCATCAGTGACCAGATTAGCCCACAGATGTCTTTGCAGTGAAACATTTTGATTTGAAATGCAAAAAAAGTTACATGGAAAGTGGTTCTAAGAGCCATAAGCAGCAGTGGTACACACACCTGTTGACTTACAGCTCTGTTTCTGGAAATGGGTTAGTACAGCATCAGTGCTGAACAGAGCAAAGCTTGTTGTCCATGCTCCATTTCTTGGCCTGCAAGTTTTCAGGTTATGACCTTTGTGATCAGCTGCCTTCTTTCTAAATCCCAGCATGCATGTGCAAAGATCAGGTAGATGGTTTGAGACAGGAAACTTTCCCCCACTGGACATCTTTGCAGAACAGTCACGTTGCCAGACCTGCACTTGCATGAAACCACATCAGAAAGGCTGGGCTGTAAAAGATGATCTAGAAATGCTGATAATTAATGCAAGCCTTAGAATGAGAGCGCTCGTGCTGATGAGCCTTCCTCACTCCTGCTGCCTGTACTCAGTGAAGTCTGGGGGGTACCTCTGTGTTTCAGCTCCACCTGGCACCAGATATGCATAAAGTACATGGGAAACGTACAACAAATCCTCCTCTGTCTCTGGGAAAGAACCAATGACCACAGGAATTCCTTAATCACATCTTACAGTTCTCTCTCATTTCTATTTTTCGAGCAGCTGAAAGCATGACAGTACTCAAAAATTAATGCTGATAAAATTGTCCACAGCAGTTTGGAAAATGGATGTCGCTGAGATGTAAATAACAGGACGTATCTGAGGATTAAAGGGCAATGGTTTTGAAGTTACTTTGGTTAAAGCAGTGACAGGTGTGTAAAAACACCTCTGTTTAGACATGAGAACAGAACTACATACTATCTTTGCAGTGACGAATTACCAACTAGTCATAGTTTGGCCTTTGACCCAAATTTTAACAATACCAGCCCACGTGGTTCTCATTAATGTTGCCTGCCATGCCAAGTTTAATGCTTTAGTTGGTTCTAATTTATTCCTAGAAAACAGATCAACATATTTTGAGCTGATTTCTCACTCACTGCCTTTCTTCTATAACTTGTAACGATCCATCTTTAAATGGAAATGTCTGCTGTCATTGTGGTGTGCATCTACAAAAGGCTCCAGCTGACTTAGCAGGTCAGATCACAGCTGAGAACTGTGCACAGCAGCACTGCCACGGGGTAAACTTGAACCTGTCCCGCCATCCTGCTGCTGCAGGTTGGGTGCATTGCAGCAGGAATTCCTTCAGACTGATGTTGAAAGAGCAGGGGTAAGGGGAATGCTTAGTTTTAAACAGATAATTGGCAAAAAATAGAACTGCATATGCAGATCACTTCCGTAGAGGGAATGCAGCTAAGGAAATTGCAGCCTCAAGTACAGAAGGTCTGCCTGCATTCCAGCTGCCATCTGTTGCTAATTTTAATGGGTCCGATTACTAAACATTGAGTGAGGCACCAATCAAGTTTGTCTTTAAGGAAATACATGTGCTTAAGAGGCATCTAAAGCCCTGACACAGTTTACATATAGGATCCCATCTTCCAGCCTTCCAGCAACAGCATCCACTGATAGAATATGGGCAAATCCCATTTTTTCCCCTTCAGGTAAATCTCTCATTAAAGGGGCTGCAGGAAATATGGGATCAGGCCTTATTTTAGGAAGAAAAGCTTCAGTCAGACTGAGTCTTTCCAACTCTACAGGAGAGACTTTCCACACAGCAGGGCCATGTACATCCAGTTCTTCACCAATCAATTCTAGATGAAAAAAAACAACACGCTAGCTCACTGCCTGGCTTATCTCCTCCGAAAAATAGCAAACAGCAAATACTCATTACAGGACAGACATCAGGTTTCCTCCCAGCATCTATCAATCATCAGCTTCATCAGTGCATGGCTCTCACTTCTTTCTCGTGCTATTAACTTCAAAGCAGACCATGCTCAGTGCATTGCCCCGTGGGCTGCTTATCTCCGTGAGTCAGATTAGGTTACTATTCACATCCTCATCTCGAGCAGCCCACAAGGAGTGAGACTGCTCCAACTGCAGAATGCACCAAGGAATCGGAGCAGCAGCATCGACGTGTTTGTGTCAGCCATAAGAAATCCTATACCTCATTCCTTGTTTTCAATGCTCTTCTCCCCCCAGACCCACTGACAGTATGGCTTCAAGCACCAGCAAACCTAAACTATGGACTATATGGCTGTTTACATGGGCGGATAGTGATAGGACAAGGGTGAATGCCTTTATACTGAGACAGGAGAGGTTTAGGTTGGATATTAGGAGGAAGTTTTTCACACAGGGTGGTGAGGCACTGTGCACAGGTTGCCCAAGGAGGCTGTGGATGCCCCATCCCTGGAGGCATTCAAGGCCAGGCTGGATGTGGCTCTGGGCAGCCTGGTCTGGTGATTGGTGACCCTGCACATAGCAGGGGGTTGGAACTGGATGGTCATTGTGGTCCTTTTCAACCCAGGCCGTTCTATGATTCTATGACTTCTGCAGGTGCTGCAGTCAGCTTGAAACTGCAGTAATTCCCATCTCCCTAATGCTGCAGCCAACACAGGGCTCAAATGTGCTCTGAAGAACTGACCTCATCCAAATTTCCCTGTTTGGGGGTGGCCATGGGGATCACCTGGAATACCTGTGGCTAATGTGTGGTCATTCCTGATGACTACAAGCCCCTGGAGAATTTATAGGAGGAGTCCATGCTGTTGGATGCATGTTTGCATTGAGCCCCCAGTTCCACCTGCAAACAGCTTCCTGAAAATGTCCCTTCAGATATTTTTTACCTTCCACGTTATGTGCCTATGATACAAGCAGAGGAATAACTTGCTGCTGCTGCTGACATCTCCTTCCCCAAACACACTGTATGGACTACTGCTGGAATGTGTGGGACAGTCTGTCATCACAGTGGAGCAAGTGGGCTCCGGTGCCCCTGGCTCAACACACTCCAGCACCAGGGCTGCCCTCCTCAGGGGTGCCGCTCTGGCTTTGCCTTCAACACTTCAGCCACCTTCCCAGAACATATCTCACCTCCTACAGGCAGTAATAAAGAAATACACATGACTCTTTGCCAACCGTGGTGATAATTTTTGCCAGAAATACAGCTTTGTCTCATTAAAAAGAATAATCCATTTCAGACTATTTAAAACTACCACTCTGAGACTATCAAACTTTTATGTAGAACAGTTGGAAGGCACCTTCTTTATTGCTAAGTTTCCCCAACACCAAATGAAGACAATGGAAATTTTTTGTAGGGAATGCCTCTCTGGGATACAGAACTCAATGGAATGCCACTATTTTGTAGGGGAATATTAATCTGAGCAACTCAATTTGAGTTTTCTGAAGGAGACCTCAAACCAAACGCAGTAAATAAGGACATTTTATCAGATGTTAATTATAACTCTACAAGCAGCTTTACATTGCTTTTTATAGCAGCTGACTTGGACCCGAAATATTTACAAATTAATTTCAGAATATAAACTACTGCTTTGCATTTAATTGAAATTCTAAATTAACTCTGTGCTGCCATTTAATTTGTCCTTATTGTCCCTTTGGGGAAAAAAAAAGGTAGTTTCAGATATTGAACTATTCTGTGTGACAGTTTTCCAAAGAAGGAGAGCTCTCCCACTCCTGTGACATCTATCAGCCCCATGCTGTAGAACTGAGTGCATCACTGCTCACCATGGGAATTCAGATTCCTGGGTAAAGATTCAAGAGCACAAACAATTATACTGCTTTCTTTGCTATTTACAACCATAACCTTAGAAAGCCAAACGTGCCTGACCCCTCTGCAGCTTCCAGAAGGAATGTGAGCCAACTGAAGCGCTGTGTCTCTGCCTTTCAGACTGTCCCTTCTTCAGCACCATTTGTCTGGCATCCCTGTGAGATGGGCCATGGACTGAGTGAACTCCTTCTTCACAAAAAAAGCAAACCGAACAGCAAGGAAGAAGAGATCTTCTTTGAGAAAAATCAAATTCCTACTCCTAACAAACAATGTTTCTGTTGAAGGCTTCTCCTTCAAGCAGCGAGGACAAATGCTGCTTGTGAGCAATCCACAGGGAGCTCCAGCGCCCACCACAGTGAGGTCAGTGCAACAAAGCTCAGCCCCTGGCATTGCTCCACACTGCTCTCTAAAAGCTCCAGCAGCCAATAGCATGGAGCAAGGACAGGGGAGAGCAAGCCTGACATCTGTTTGTTAACTGTCATTGTGTGACTTCTTTGCATTCGTGCCCAGCTCACAGAGAGATCACAAACTGGGAGCAGCAGCATGCAGCAGCCACCAGGCAAACTGCAGGCTGAAAGCTGCTGGCACAAGGCTACCCAACAGCGTGCAATCGTTCCTGCTGTACTACATGCACACTGAAGAGCATCAGTTATAGGTCTCGGCACATGATGCAGTTCTGCATCTCTTCTGGGCTTCGCAGGCTGCGTACAACACCGACAGCACGGTGGGAAGGGAGAGAGCAACGCAGGGAGAGCAGTGTGGGGGTCTCTGTGCAGGGCTCCTTCCCATGGAATGCTTTCCCCATCTCATCATTTCCTTACCTCATGCAAACAGTCACATTCCTGATGTTTAACTGTTTGGACTTGTGAAAAAAAAATAAGAAAAAGCTGGCAAGGGTAGTCTATAAGGCCAGACATTCTATGCGCTGAAAAAACACCCTTAAAGGAAATAGTAAGGAGAGACCTTTTTAACATTTTCCCGTCCTATTTTTACAGTTTCCCGTCAGTCTCAGCCTGGTGAAACCTGAGAGAGAACTCCATGCACAGCCCTCCTCCAACAGCCCTGCGGAAATCACTCTGATGGAGCGATCTCCGTCAGATCCCTCCAGGCAGCGGCAGAAACATGTGGGTGGGTTGGAGCTGGCACTGCTGCTCTGTGCTCTCCATTTGGGGGAAGCATTGAATCCCTGCTGGGTCGGCTGATGAAGACACGGAGGTCCTGGGGGGTGGCACAGGGCTTTCAAAGAACCATAGAATCATAGAATGGCCTGGGTTGAAAAGGACCATAGTGATCATCCAGTTCCAACCCCCTGTCATGTGCAGGGTCACCAATCACCAGACCAGGCTGCCCAGAGCCACATCCAGCCTGGCCTTGACTGCCTCCAGGGATGGGGCATCCACAGCCTCCTTGGGCAACCTGTGCCAGTGCCTCACCGCCCTCTGTGTGAAATAGGCTGGGACTCTTCTCCATGTTCTAAAATTTCCTACCTATGATTCTATGATTCTATCTTCCTGCCGTACAGTGAGCTTGGAACAAGGACTGAGAAGGACACAACGGAGTGAGGACTTGTAATAGTCTGTCTGACTTAACAGTTCTTGTCTCAACATTACCATTGTGTGAGCTGCAGCCAACTGCTTGCTGCTCCTTCAGCAAAGTTTCTGTATATGAAAAGCAGCATGGCTTATGCTAAGAGGGGGGAAGGTAATCATCAGAAGAAGCTTATCCACAATTGAAATATCTTGAAATAAGAGAAAGAAGTCTCAGGAATGACCAAGCAGAAACAACATTATCTTCTTTCTAAACTCAGTCAATGGAAGTGAAAACACTGCACACTCCTTAGTATCTTATCGCAGTACATTGCAACAGGCAATGGCTTTTCTCTGCATTCGATAGAGAAACAACCTACCTATTAGGAAGATTAAGAAAAACATGCAAAGGGCAGCCTTAACTTTCAGATTGGAAGAAAATGAGTGCTCAGATCTCAGCTCAGTAAGAGATCAACCAATAGTATTTCCTAGGCTAGAAACACACTGCCAGCTCCAGTGACTGCTCACGGAGTGGAAGAAGCTCAGTAGGAAACATGGAAGGCAGCTCAAAGGCCAAGACCACAAAATCATACATTGTCCTGATGAAGCACTGAACAGCCCTGGCACTGCTTTCTAGTGCCTTGTGTAAGTCATTGATCTTAAGAGATATAAGAATAAGGTGATGAGATATACCCCGATCTGTTACTTGCACAACACCTTGTTTCCAGCAGGACAAAATCACATGCTCTGAGTGTTACTTCTTCAATGATTGTGGACTTTCATAGGCAAACACATCTGGCTTACCCAATAAAAAGCGAATTTACTGCTCTGCAAACCGCTCAAATTGTAGAAAAGTGTGTGGAATTGATCCTGTATCCTTGGGTTGGAGTCCGATGTATTGATTCTTGGGATAGATTCTTGGGATTATTCAAAATTAAGCCGAGAAAAAATTTCTGGACTCTTTGGACTTTTCCTGGACACACTGCATCCTAAAGTGACGAAAGGTCAGAAGATAGGAAGTCACCTTCCTGCTTAACCTACAGCAGGCAATGAGGTGCCAGCTACAGAATGGGAGGCCCCAACCTATGCCATTCCATCATCCTCTGGCGCACAGCTGAACTGAGCCTCTTACCAAACACTATGTGGAAAATAGCAGTATTAGATAACTACACTGCCCCTCCATGGGGAGAAAAGTAGTGTGTGATCACCTCATTAAGGACTGTACTCTAATGCCCTAACGGCCATGCAGCAAACTGTGATGTGTCTACATCCCATCAGTGCTATCAGCCAACCACAGCATGGCTTTCTGCGGAGACTAGAGGGAAATGTGTTTTCTCAGGATTGTAGCTAGCTTATCAAAGAGGCCCTTCCACAAGGGGAAAATAGTAAGCCACAGTTGTGTCCAGAGTCAAGATCCACGCATGGTGATGTCTCTACCAGATCGTTCTGCGTACTACATACAAGTTTGAGAAGCAGAGGTCAGCACAATCTTTGCTGTCTGAACTACATTTGCTTAATAAAGCACTTAATTTAGGTACTTACTGTAGAGAAATGCTTAATATGGCAAAACTGGAGTCCATGCCTCACTTCTGGAGGCAAGCTGAGTAGAAGGAACACAATCACATCTCTCAGCTTTGAGTTCTATTTTATGTCTCACCATCCAGATTACCAGTCTTCCTAATGGAAATTTTTTAATAAAGGCTTATTTGGGAAAAGGAATAAATCTTAACCACTGCCAGTAGCATTTGTCGATCTGATTTTTTGCTTGAAGTAATTTCAAATTTCATCTGGAATTAAGTGGAAGAGCCACTCATTAGGTGTAGGTAGACTCACATCTCAGTGATTCAAACCATTCAGACTGCTTTGATCACAGAAACAAGCCACAGTAGCCACTGTTCCTCACCGTTGTTTTTTGTTTGTTTTTTTTTCCCCTATCCCAGAGAGCTGTAACCCAAGAAAAGTATGAGATTTATGAAACCCTGGAACAGCCTTTCAGCTCACGGGATTCTGGTGGAGGGTCATACAAAGTGAATTTCAATTCAGTGTCTTGTATGAGTGCAGCTTACTGAGTACTCCATCCATGAGACTGTGACTGAGACTACTCCATCCATGCTCAGTGTTTTTCTGAACCAACAAGGGATACCAGCAAGGCAAAGGAACAGTGTGTGCCTAAAACAAAAGCGAAGACTGCCCCACAGTATAAATGAAATGATATTTCTCCTACCCCTTCCAAACACGGGATCAAAGCAGAGTGCTCCATCTGTCTTACTAAAATCCATTCCAACGCAGATACAAGAACAGCACAACAGGAAGGAAACCTCTCCCTGTCCTTCATCAGTCTTTCACCATCTCCACTGTGCTGGGTTCACGTCCTTGCTTATCCCCTCAAAGTGCTGCATTGTCTCAGCTGAACAAACCTAATTAAAAGTCCTTCTACGTTATCTTGGGGATCACTAAATGTCCACAAAGTTTCTGTAATCCCCTTTGTTAGCATGATGTATACTCTGGTATGCCTCATATCTGGGGCAGTTTTCAGCTGAAGGTATGCAATATGATCATTAGCTCCTGGCTATTCTACTAAAAGCAGAATTTTGGAAGGATTATGACCTGATTTAGAAAGGAGTGAGCAAAGGGAACGTGTTTATTGCTGGCTGCTTCCTGTTAGGACTTTCACACTGATGCTAAGGGGATCAGACAGACCCTGTGTAGCTGCTGCTTTTCGCATAGGATTCCAAATTAAACTGGAAACGCTGAAGAAAAACAGAAGCAAATGTTCTGATGGGAAAGCAGAAAAGTTGAGAATAATTCACACAATAATTCTTCTCATGGTTGGAGAAGCCTTACATGCAAGAATAGTGGAGTATTCAGCAATATTCCCACCACCTGATAATCTGTATGGATTAATGTGCCATCCAAAGTGACAGAGCCATGAACATCCATCTGTATGTTACAAGACAGAGCACATATTCTGGTTATATATAGCATGGGATGTCTTGTCATTAGAAAAGCTATGGCTTGAGGGAATGTATGAGATCCTTTTGGATTCTTCCTTCCCTTAGACAGGACTGACTCTACCAGATTTTGTATTGCTTGCTATCAAGCACCTGCAGTTACGGAAATCCACATGCTCCTTCAGGAACTCTTCTATCTGGACAATAGATAAGAGTGGCAGTTAGATTAGCTGACATTAAATGTCACAAACAGTATGCTTAGAAATTAGAAGGATGAGAGGAAATGCTGTCCTATACAGAAAAGATCTTGGAGAAATTGATGAAGCATACACAAAACACGCTCATCTTGGGACTTGCATCAGTCTTACTGCTTGTTAATGGAGGTTTCTTCCAGCATGAATGTATCAGTTCTGAGGAACCCACGGTTTGCAGAACCAAAACAAACAAAAAAAGACATCAAAGTCCTTTGGAAGCTTTGAAGAACGTACAGATGCAGACACATTGTACAGATCAGAAATCCCTGCTGAGATTTCAGAGATCCTCATGTTATGTACATGTCAAATATAAAAAGTTTTGCCTCGACATATGAAAAGTAATGGAAATGCCAGAAGAAAACAGGCCCACTGACAGTAGCAAAATGCACTGAGCTCTTTTCCCTAAGTGCTATGTCTTGTTTACTAGGAGATGGTATGGCTGGCTCCTTCCATGAGTAGCTGTGGCTACTGCAGCTGCAGCTGTGGCTGTGGATTTGGTTTTGGAAAGAAAGCAGTCCTGCAATGAGGACTAAAAGAACAGGAATTACTTGCTATGGTTCCATAGATATTGATGTCAAGGGCTTCCCGTGGCTCAAAGCCTTATTCTTTTTAGCATTGCAATATTATGTGCAGGAGTATGGATTGGTTTTCATGTGCTGGCTATTGATGAGCCAGAACTCAGTGTGTGCCAGTTCTAAGTTTGCTATTATCCTTACAGATGGACATGATCAATTTCTGGGTCTTCATGAAGTTTGAGACGGAGTTAACTAGCAGGATAGTGGCAATATTGTGTTTTACCTTTCTCAGACCAGCATACATTAGACACTGTCACAGAATCACAGCATCACAGAATGGCCAGGGTTGGAAGGGACCTCAAGGATCATGAACCTCCAATCCCCCTGCCACACGCAGGGCCACCAACCTCCTCACTTAATACCAGCCCAGGCTGCCCAGGGCCCCATCCAGCCTGGCCCTGAACACCTCCAGGGATGGACGGGGCACCCACAGCCTCTCTGGGCAGCTGTTCCAGCACCTCACCGCTCTCTCTGTCAAGAACTTCCCCCTACATCCAACTGAAATCTTCCCTCCCTCAACTTAAAACCATTTCCCCTTGTCCTGCACTTATCTACCCTTTCAAAGAGCTGATTCCCCTCCTGTTTGTAGGCTCCCTTTAGGTACTGAAAGGCTGCAGTGAGGTCACCCCACAGCCTTCTTTTCTCCAGGCTGAACAAGCCCAGCTCCCTCAGTCTGTCTTCATGGAGGGGGGGGGGGGGTGCTCCAATCCCCTGATCACCTTTGTGGCCTCCTCTGGACCCTCTCCAACAGCTCTGAACTGTCCAAGGACACAACCGCACTACACAACATGTACAGCCTCATCTTTGGGAGGCAAACCACAAAGTGAGACAGAGCATGGAGCATTCTGAGCAGAGAAATTCTCATCTGCACCAATGCCCACATTTTGCCTGGCATCTCTGACATATCCCAAACTGCAGGCTTCCTTGTCTACTACCCTCTGTCTGGGACATGGGACCTGGGAACAGATATGCAAGGCTCCAGAATGCTTTAATGAGAGGTAGCAAATGGCACCTACAGTGATGACTTCACCATTTGGATGGGAAAGAATCCCACAAATTAAACCTCATCTTTCTAACACAGGAGAAGCTTCCACTCCTTCACTCAAGATAAATGGCATTTTTTGCAAAAATTTCTTTTTCTTCTTGAAAGAGGCTAAAATCAAAGAAATTACATCAATATGTTTCCTTTTCTTTACAAAGAAAATTCTGAAGGAAACTATTAAATAGAACTAGTCTCTGTCCTCACAGATTCATTTTCTTCTACACTAAGTCTTTCCTTCCTAAATCAATTTAATGTGAGTTCATGTCACCCAACATGTTAAGCAGAGGGAGGAAATGATGTTAAGATTCCTTGAGTACTTTGCTATTACTGTGTTTACTTCTGAAGTGGAGCATTTCCTGAATGAAGTGTGAAGGTAGTTGACTTGCTCCCATTACAAAGCAGCCTCTTACTGGAGCTTTGAGCTGTTGAACATGCAACCTGTTGTGTGGACAGCAGCAGACCCTGCTGCTTGGTGTTGACAAATTCAGTTTCTTAACAGTTTAAAAATTAAATTATTTTAGCACAGAATAAAAGCAAATTAAAAGCCCAAAAAAGTCTGTAATCTGATAGACCTATGTGTTTTGCATGCGTTCTGTTCACCAACACAGATGGGTACATATTTGATGCATGCCTGTCTAATCTGACACCCCAAGTCTTTTATGGAATTAGACCCTCACAGTGCACTGGAACAGCTAATGGCCACTCCGGTGTTGGTGCTAGAGACAATAGAGCTGTATTTGTCCAATGTTAACGATCCTTTCTGAGAATCCAAATGCTTTGGCACAGGTGTTAGCTGGACAAATGGAGCTGTGTGTTCAGTATCATTATATGGCATTGCCTTCTGTACAAACAACAATCTGAGATAAGGGGACAATGCTGCACATTGCAGCAGGCAGAACTCTACAGACAACTATAGTTATACTGCTCTGGGCTTTAAAGGTTTAAATCCAGCATCAGATAAGTCACTGTATGACACCCAGAGATTCCGTCTGAAATCTTGCTGCATATTCCCTCTTCCGAAGATGAAGATGGGATTCCCATGAGATGACGTGATTCCCATGAGATGGGATTCCCAGGGGTGGGATTCACTTGGATAAATGTTGAGAAATCCATAGTGCTAACATCTGAGGCAGAACTGATCACCTAAGGGAAACATCTGTATTTGGTCAGTGAATCCTGCCCTCCAGCACTGCTACCACTCCGCCACATATACAGTTTTGTGAGCTGCTGTGCTCAGTTGGAATATCAACCCCACAGGAGTCTAAAGAGAGGAGATTTAGCACAGGAGGGGCTGGACTCACTCCAATACAACCAGCTGGAACTAACCTCGTTAAGAGTATCTTCCTCTTTTTTTCCATTTTGTACATCAGCTTTTACCTTTGCAGAAGGTTCCTTCACCTTTGCAGAAGGACTCAGGTCTCTGCTTTCACAGACTGTAACATTCTAAAAGAAAGGTTTCTCTTCCGATGAGCATTCCCTCTGAGCTGCTGCCAAACAGTCACTTCTGCCAGTATGTGCAGATAGCCCTCAGGCTATCAAATGAATTTGACCAAAGGTTATTCCTGAAGTAATTACACCATCTCATTCAGGTGCCCTTGACAAGAAATGCCCCTCAGAAAGACTGAAAGATTTCTCTTGGGTAAAGGGAATTCCTTGGGATTCTGGGCTATGCCTGTGCTGAGTGCAGGGGGTTCTCCTGCAGAGCTCTTTGGTCAGGGTGCTGATGGGCAGAGGGCAGACAGAGCAGGCGTTCCAACACCTCAACAGCACACCAGGCCAAGCAGTCGGCAGTAAGTGGCACTGCTACATTAGGCATCATCTGGGCTGTTTCTGATATACTTCACCTTTTGGATATCAGCGAATTTTGATAAAGAGGGCTTTTTAGTGGTTTTTATTTCAAGCTGAAAGCAGTGGTTATGGTTTTTTTTTCTTAGGTTGAGGTGACATCTCCACCTGCAAAAACAAAGTGAGAGTGCTGATGCTGGCTGGAGACAAACCAACTCTTGGTCCAGAACTGGTCTCAGTCTATCCTTCCTAGCAGACCCACATGGCTTTCAATCTGAGGCACCTTACGGCTTATTTAACACTGTGGTTTCAGCCTGGAGGCAGCTTATCTGAAAACATGGACAGGAGCAAATGCTCAGCTGGTTTTATCTCACCACAGGGTCCTACCTCAATTGTTCTCTTATCAGTGTCACTGGGTGACTTATCAGCTCTTCTGGAACCCTTTGGTGACTCCTCACAATTCCCATGCTGCAGCCAAATGGCTGCTATTTTACTGAGAAACACAGGGGATGGATATGTAATGAACTGCCTCACCAAGCATAAGCTGTGTCCTGACCCAGGATAGAGCAGCAGACCTTGTTCAGAACATGAAACCTCCACATTATCCAGCTGTGAATCAAACCAACTGCCCCATTTCAACAGTGAACTGGAAGAGATGGAGAGATGCAGCCTATAGCACATCCTGTCTTCTGCAGGCTGCCAGCCATTTCTATAAGTAGACATCTCACAGCTCAGAACTGAGGGAAATCACTGTAAATAGTATGTTACTATTTCTGAAGGCAATTAAAGACAGCTTTAACTACCTGGTATTTTCTTTGTAGTCTTTAGCCAGGACAATCTCCCATTTTGTACTCTGGAAGTATCTTTAACGATACTAGGGTTGCTTAGTCAATAAATAATGGCAGAGAACTGCGTTCAGTAACTACAAACAGCTCTCCCTAGAGAAGCACCACAGTAGATACCCCAAGTGGAAAGGAGAAAGGTGAACAATATCTCATTAGACAGTAACAGGTATTAATTGAAGCTTTCTCTCTGTGGAGACATGGTAGGAATCTTAAGTATTTCTAGAGAACTCAACCATGCCATGCCAGGAGAGCATCAACATGGAGCCTTGGGCTGAAACTTGGACTCCCTACATACAAAGTCAGTAGGTTCCAGGTTCTGTTTTCTAAGTATGGTTCTTCTTTCTTAGGGATGAGACTCAGATCTAAACTGAGAGCTATGCATGATCCATGCTGCTTTCAAACCTGTTGCCTTGTTACTGGAGACTTCCAAGGATGCTTGTAAGTATGTCACATACCATGGCTGACTTAAAAGATGAAACTGAACAGAAATTCAATGGTGATCATGTCTCCAGTAAGTCTGGTGCTTAAGGACTTAATGTGCCCAGCAATAGAGCAGGTATTCAGCTTCTCCTTGGAAGAGTTAAGTTCTTCACTGTCACACCACTGATTACCAGCAAGTCAGTCAGAGCCACCTCACCTGGCTGCAAACTCCCAGCCTTCCCAGCCAGGAGCCTCTTTGAGAAGTGTAACTTTTAACATCTCCTAGCCAAACCAGTACTTTGTTTGTCTTGGCAGGGAAGACCTGTGTATACACAGCTGGAGAGCTTGTTTTGTCTCTTAGTACAAGTCTGGACCAAACCAAATCTCTATAGGCTTTCTAAAAATGCTCTCTTTATTTAAAGAATTTTATACATTACAAGATGTCTCCAAAGTTTGCCCGGACTCAGTCCCATTTTGCCTGCCTCTCCCACCCCCAGTCCTATTCCTTCTCCTACCAAGCACAGAGTGATGTCCTTTGGATTTTTAAGCCTATCCTGGCATTGCTGTGTCCAGAAATGTCTTTAAGAAATGTGTAGGTTTCTTTTCAAACACAGTGTCCATACCAACTTCAGATCACTGTGAGTTAAGGAAAAAGTAAGTGGCTCTACAGACAGCTCTGGAGCTCAGGTTCAGGATTTGGGTGGAAGACAGCCTGCAAGGTAGAGCCTTCAAAAGGGAGGGTTTTCGTCATAATACCTTTCCATAACTAATGCAATGTGTGTGTATTTGAGAAAGGTAAAGGGAGGGATTAAAGAATACAGTTTGCAGTATAGTAGAAAAGAGGAGATTGGAATAATGAAAAGTTACTTAATAAAGATGTGTGGAGGCTTTTACAGAGCTTTCCATGCTTGGCATCCAATAAATGTGAAGCTCAAACTACAGCTTTTATGTGGCACCTGAACCATGAAGTTGGGTAGATACTTCTACAACCCAGGAAACATTGCACAGCTATGCTGAGTTCTGCATGCTTCTGCTGGCTGCTGTTCAAACAGAACTTGACTGATGCCTGGGCTACCGGAAGCCAACTGTTATTCCTATCTCACCCTCTAAATCATGTTGCCAGAAATTCCCAACTTGGAAAAAAAAATATTAAAGGCAAGAACAGACCAATGATTGAATTGAACAGAGAGTTAAACTGAATTATCCCAGTGTTTGGAAAGTGAGAGGCTAGAAAAGCGGAATGTCTCCAGGGCACCCTGATTTTAATCCTGGGAGTGCACATCAGCTTGGTGTTTCAGCTTCATTTCTGCTTTGTGCCACTCCAGTCCTTCTCCAAACATCATTATCAGAGCAATGTTGCGAGATGTCCTCTTCTCTTGTGTAACAGTGACAGGACTAGAAGGAATGGCTTCAAACTGCACCAGGAGAGATTCAGGCTGGACATTAGGAAATATTACTTCTCTGAAAGAGTGGTCAGGCACTGGAATGGGCTGCCCAGGGAGGTGGTGGCGTCATCAACTCTGGAGGTGTTCAGGGAACGTTTGGACATTGTGTTGAGGGACATGGTTTAGCGAGAACTACTGAGATCAGTGGATGGCTGGACTGGATGATCTTGTGGGTCTTTTGCAACCTTGGTGATTCTATGATTCTATGACTCTATGTCTACCTAAGCCAACAGCAAAGGGTGAAATTTCATATCTCAGAGTCAACACCTCAGCCACAGGTACACTGCCCAAATGTAAAGCTAATAGAGCCACTCAGCACGTGCTGGCTGGATGAAAGGCAGCAAAGTCACCTGTCACTGGGAGCCAGACTCCTGGCTCCTCATTGTGGACTTTCAGTATTTGAAGACAGTGTATAAACAGGAGGGAAATGGCTGTTTACAAGGGGGGATAGTGACAGGACAAGGGGGAATGGTTTTAAAGTGA
Source organism: Perdix hodgsoniae (assembly GCA_035772895.1). Lineage (NCBI taxonomy): Eukaryota > Metazoa > Chordata > Aves > Galliformes > Phasianidae > Perdix > Perdix hodgsoniae. The sequence continues at coordinate 315,118 of JAPSGF010000158.1, forward strand.
GACAGGAAGGTTTAGGTTGGATATGAGGAGGAAGTTTTTCACACAGAGGGCGGTGAGGCACTGGAACAGGTTGCCCAAGGAGGCTGTGGATGCCCCATCCCTGCAGGCATCCAAGGCCAGGCTGGATGTGGCTCTGGGCAGCCTGGGCTGCTGGTTGACGACCCTGCACACAGCAGAGGGAACAAGATGATCATTGCAGTCCTTTTCAACCCAGGCCATTCTATGATTCCATGATTCTATGAAAGCTGCAGCTCCTTGTGAAGCTGCTGGTATTCATAGTGGATGAGCAGCTGGCACCAAACTGCATGAGGTTCAAAACTAAACAGAGCTGGCTAATGCTTCTCTTTGTAATGTTGTTACTTAAAATAAAGCCCCTTCACTGAAAACCTGATATTCTGGTTGTAGTTTTCAAGATTTTCAAATAAGTATTGTACCAGATCATAACAGTAACTTGCAGATGTTAGAAAATCGACTTTCTGGGTTTCGAGTCCTTGTTCATTTGAAAGTCAACAGTTGTTAGCTCTGGTGACATCATTAGTTTTCATTTTTGAAGGTACGCGGTATTCACCTCCTTCAGCCCAAAGAAATGGTGTCTTGCAGCAGAAAGACCACGTCAAATTGAAGGACTTGCTGCAGAAGTTTGATTCTATGTTGAAAGATGCAGGAGGCTCCAGAAATGGTCTTTATGCCACGGGAACTGAGTGACTGCCTGATGAACTGCAGTCTGCTCGTGTCTGGCAGAGTTCCTGCAAGCTGTCCAAGTCCTTAAACCAGCAAAAGCTTCTGGTCCCCTAACTGCATGTGTTCTTTGGACATCACTCTTCCACAGCTGCTGCAGTGAGAAGGCAGTGAGAATGCACTCCTGAGCAGCCTCAGTGAACCTTGGAAATCTGGTTCAAGATAGGCAGCAAAATTAGCTGAAGAAGCCACTGATGTTTTAGCCATTGATGAACAGTGCTTACACAGCATCAAGGCATTCTCCCGAGTCCCCTGACCCTCACACTCAGTACAGTGCACTGCACTGGGGCTGGGTGAGAGGTTGGGAAGGGGGCATAGCAAAGAATCATAGAATCACAGAATCACAAGGTTGGAAAGGACCTACAAGATCATCTAGTCCAACCATCCTCCCATCACCACAGCTACCACAAGCACTAAACATCTCTCGTAGCTCCTCATCCCGGTGCCTCTTGAGCACTGCCAGGGACGGCGACTCCACCACCTCCCTGGGCAGCCATTCCAGCGCCTGACCACTCTGAGAGAAAAAGCTTTTCCTTATGTCTAACCTAAACCTCCTCTGGTACAGCTTGCGGCCATTTCCTTAGGTCCTGGTTGTTGCCTGGGAGAAGAGGCCAAACCCCTCCTCATCACAACGTCCCTTCAGTTGTAGAGAGAATGAGGGCTCCCCTGAGCTTCCTCTTCTCCAGACTAAACAATCCCAGCTCCTTCAGCCACTCCTCATAAGTCTTGTGCTCCAGACCCCTCACCAGTTTTGCTGCCTGCTCCAGGGCCTCAATGTCTTTCTTGTAGTGAGGGGCCCAAAACTGAATACAGCACTGGAGGTGCGGCCTCACCAGAGCTGAGTACAGGGGGATGATCACCTCCCTGCTCCTGCTGGCCACACTATTTCTAATGCAGGACAGGATGCCACTGACCCTCTTGGCCACCTGGGCACACTGCTGGCTCATGTTCAGCCAAGCATCAACCAACACCCCCAGGTCCCTTTTCTCTTCACAGTCATAAGACGGGACTTGAACTGACCAATGGCATACTCCATGCCATATGACTTGAGCTTAGCAGTAAGACCTCAGGAAAAGGAGAGAGGAAGAAAAAAACATGGCTCTGGGTGTTGCCTTGCCTCAGACCCTGCCTCCTAGGAAGTGGTTGGACATCTTTCTGTCAACGGGAAGCAGTGAATGAATACCTTATTTTCCTTTGCTTCCACATTCAGTTTTTGCTTTCCTTAAAACTCACACTATCATAATCCATGAGTCTTTTCACCTTCCTTCTACCTTCTCCCCATCCAAAGGAAGAGGGAGGTGAAGAAGATGCAGGGTGAGTGCTTGGCCAGAATCCATGTACCACACTGGCACATTAGAAGTTTTAGCTTATATTTCTTTTCACAGAATCACAGAACTGTAGGGGATGGAAGGGACCTCTGGGGATCAAGAGATCAAACCCCTACCAAAGCAATTCCCTACTGCAGGTACACAGAAATGTGTCCAGACAGGTCTTGAATATTGGCAGAGAAGGAGAGCCCACCAACTCTCTGGGCAGCTGAGAGCCAGGGCTCTGCCACTTCAAAGTAAAGTTCTTCCTCACATTCAGATGGAACTTCATGTTCCAGCTCATGCCCAGTGCCCTTGCCCCATCCTCTTGACTTGCACACTTCAGATATTTATAAACAGTGATGAGATCCCCTCTCAGCCTTCCCTTCTCCAGGTGAGCAGCCCCATGACTCTAAGCTTGTCCCCACCAGGAGATGCTCTGCGCCCCTCCCATCTCTGCAGCCCTCCACTGGTCCAGGGTCCCACTGGCTTCTTGGCCACCAGAGCACACTGCTGGCTCATGGTCACCTGTTGACCACCAGGACACACCCAGGTCCTCCTCCACAGAGCTCCCTTCCAGTAAGGCAGCCCCTAACACGTACTGATGCATGTGGTTATTCATCCTCAGGAGCATGACCCTACCTACTCTTGCTGAAGCTCATTGGGTTCCTCTCTGCCGTTCTCCATCCTATCTAGCTCTCACTTAACAGCAGCATGGTTTTCTGCAGTGTCAGCCACTCCTCCCAGCATTGTACCATCAGCAAACTGGCTGAGGGTGCACTCTATTCCTTCATTCAAGTCATCAATGTAGATGTGGAACAAGACCAGACCCAGTCCTAGCCCATTTTCCCCCCTCTCTCAGTGTTTAGGAAGGGGCTGATAGAGTCACCTTCCTTTATGAGGATGCTGTGGTAAGGGACTTTCTGGCATTTCTAAGCCACACCTCGATGACTGAGACAAGAGGCAGGAAAATGCCCAAGAGAAAAATGCAATTTTTGTGCTGAGTACAGGGATATTTTCATGTTTAACACTACTACAGAAGACCATGTGGGTGAGGAGTATCCACAGATACAGAACAGCAGGCAATTTACATACTTCACACTTGATTATCAGAGATCCCAGAGAAGGCTTTGGACATGAGGTTGTTATTAGAATCATAGAATGATGAAGGTTGGAAAAGACCTCTGAGAACATCAGGTCCAACCGTCAACACATCACCACCATGCCCAATAAACTTGAGTCATGTCTGCTCTCCCACTGGAATGGCAGTATGAGTTGGTGCCCCTGGCCACCACTCTTGAACAAAGGAAGAATCAACCATGATGAGGGAACATTTACATTGATTAGGAGAAAAACTTCATTACTCAGTGGATCTCAGCACCACAGGATTTTCTGAGGCTTATAGCCTCAGAATGTATTTGGAGGTATCAGGATGTATTTGAGGAACATCATCTCTCAAATAAGACAAGTTAATAAAAACTGTAACTATATATAAAAAACAATCACCATCTTCATACTGAATATAATGGAAGAATTCTCTATCATCAGCTATGCAAGTAGAAGAGATGAAGTCTTCTCTCATGTGGCAGTTTTAATGCCTGTAGTAAACCTTTTTCAGATTCAATTTAATCCCAGAATTAGGGACCGTATCATCAGGCTAGGACTGAGAAGAAATTCACTCAGAATCAAGTATCCCTAGCATACATATTTTAATATACAACTCCTATGCTCAGTCAGTGATAATATGAAGATGTTTCTTACCTCTCTCACACTGGGGGCCGGTGAATCCATAAACACAAGCACAACGGTTTGGTCCAATGCAACGACCTCCGTTCTGACAGCTATTTTCACAGACAGCTGTTTAGAAATAGAAATGAAAATCAGTGATTTCTGCTCTCAGGGAAATGACAGTGTGAGCTATGTAGTGCTGGAAGAACTCAGGATATCTATCACCTACTTTGTGCTATTCACCTCTTCCATGCAGTGAACATTTCAAGAAATGCATGATCTTTTCTTTTTCTTTCCCCTCGAAAATGATTTCCTGTTTATGAGTGAAACCATTTATAAAAAAGGCTACAAACTCCCATTCCACTTGAGAGGTTTCCTGTGCTCTGGAATCTCAAGCTCATTCAGGTCAGCACTGGGATTTAAATGTCAAGGTCAAGATGAATTTATACAAATGAGAAACTGCATAAAGGAAATTTAAATCTAAGGAGAGAAGAACAGGAAGACAATAAAATGTGAGAAGAGACCAGTCAGACATTTCATCCCACACAACTGGAACAAGGCCAGAGGCCAGTGTGATGTGGCAGCAAACAAATATTCTTTGACTTCAGATTAGCCCTGCTATTCTTAGTGGAAAATCTCCTGTCAACATAAAGGAAGTAAAGGCAGAACACTTATGTCACTGATTAGGCTTTACTAGCTGAAAAACCTGCATGATGTGAGCAGTTGCTGGTTGTGGCAGGTAAGAATGTGAGCTGCTGAAGAAAGTTACAGGTTGTGCTGCAAGCACTGGCTGGGTTTTACTGGGAGGTGAGGTGAAATCATGGGCAATTGCCAAACTTTGCAAAAAACTCACTGGGGACTTCTGAGGGAGTTTTAGAGGTCTTACAAGGCCAGCAGTATTTGGATAACTGAATTGGTAATAGCATGCAAGGCTGAGATTGCATCAATAATAATATCAGAAATAGCAAGTTTGGGTACAGAAGAAACAAAACTGGGACAAATATGACAAAGCTTATTGGAAACAGGTTTATCTACAAGGAGACTGAGGCAGAAAATGAAAGTGGTGGTGGAAAGCAGGGTCAAGAAACAAGTGGCAGTCAGGTATGCCATGTGAGCTGTGGGTGCTCACCCTGCGGGACCACAAACCAAACCTGTTGTTCTGACTGCACCAGCACGTGCATCAGGAGGACCCAATGGTTTTGATTTCCCTGGCAATTAGAGGAGCACCTGAACGGATGGATCAAACATTCTGGCACAGTGTCAGTGCCCATTCTAGGAGGCACTGGCATCAACTCATCATTTCCTAACACTATGGTAGGATGAGTTCATCCAGTGATATCAAGAGATGACACTGCAGGAGAAAAATAACCTTCCAGAGAGAACTGACGGAAACATGTATAAAGCTCAGCTGGTAGGAACTCCTCTGTAAGTGAAACGCTCTCAACTGTTTTGAAGATGAACGCTTTTAAGTCTTGCTATTTCAAAGCAGCTATACAGTTGCCTCTGATACACTCATGGTACAGCAAAACGCCTGTGAAGGACTGTGGATCCAAAGGGTCTCTGTGCCCTGTCTTTCCTCCACAGAGGCTGAAGAAGCAAACTAGATGAAGCTGGGACCCTTGTGAGAGCCACTGTGAGGGGAGAGGGGCTCATCCCTCCTACAGAGAACTTCTTTCCTTGGGCTGGTTAAAAAAAAAAATAAATCAGAGGCTGCATCTTCTCCAGAGTCTGTCTGCTCCAGAAATCCTCTTATGGTGTCATGGACAAGCTGTGCTTTCATTTTCTGTCATGTGGTGTGACCCTACAGGAGTTTGTTCTCAACAACCTCAGGCAGTAAGGGACCACTTCTATGGCTTTGAGATCACCACCGCTCAGGCTACAGCACCAGCTTGAAAGCCAAAGGCACGAGGAGGAAGAAGGCTGCACATCCTGGAAGCTCAAGATTGAAGTAACAATCCTGTTGTTCCATCAGACTCTCCAGCAGATTCTGCGATCAGAATGGGAGTGGGAAGTCCCTTTGTGAGAAGTAGGTAAAGAAACACAAGCCTGAGAAAAGTCAGGAAGTTTGGTTTCTTCCACAATCCAAACTCTGCTGTAGTGAGTGTGTGGTATCATCAGCTCCCAAAATGGAAACACCTGTCTTCCTCAGACCTACCTTCTTCAGTACACCCACACTAGCTGGCATTCTGTTGTGTGTGAATACAAGATGGAAGTCAGCAGTCATCCGCAGCACAAGATAAGTGCTGCAGAGAGTGCCAGTGAGAGGCCGAGAGGGACAGGATCCCCTGGAGCTATTAAAATCTCAGCACTTGTTGGGACTAGTTAGGGCTGCTAAGGTATTTCCTAAAGTTCCTATACAAATTTTCACCCTTTGAGCTACTCAGTTGCCTAGCACCACTGGCATAATCTCACCTGAAAAGTGAGACTCACAGCAATCTTGTACAGCACCGAGCGTGGCCATCACTAGCTTAGTGCCAAGTGCCAGGCAGCAGAGGCCAGGTGCTGCTGCATATCACAGCCTTCAAAGGTTACACCCATTTCAGAGCTGAGGAGGCTGAAATCTGCTTGGCTGGAATGCTGCCAGTGGGGTCCCACCCTGCCAGTGATGTGCTGCCAATATCTGAACCGTTATGAAAACTTTACTGAGGATATTATAGGTGGAGCTGGTAGCAGCACTTAATAAAGGTTGCTCAGCACGCTCCAGGATAAGCTCTGGTTTGCTGTTACTTACAATTTTCCCAAGCTTTAACTGTTCAGAATGAAATTTTCCATATGGTATGTCTGTCTTCAGTTGAACTTTTTGGAACGTTCCAGCAAAAATGAATCAGTTGTAGCTGAGGATAAGCTTAGGGAAAATATGGTCTTTTGTCTGTCCTAAAGAAAATTCTCATTGATTTCACCAAGAACCTCAGCAGTTCTCGCATTCATACATGGATTTGAAATTCGCCTGTAAAATTCCATTTGATCAGAGATTCTTTTAATATCGTTCTGCATACTTGCTTGCTTGCTGCTTATTACAGACAGTACATAAGTTCTTTGGTTGTTTATTCTACAATATGCACAAGCAATCGTTTAACTGCCAAATCCTATCATAGGGCACTGGAGAAAAAAAATGCAGTTTTTCCCTATGAAAAGTAGAGGTGCTTTGACAAAATAGAAGATCAAATTATAAATTATTGCGAAGTTTCTTTCGGTGACCACACTGGGGCTTCTTTACAGAAAGTCAGTGCTGTCACATAAGCAGAACTAAAAATTTAGATCTTCAAAATGTAACAAGTATAGCTTATAACCAAAACATTTTTGCCTTTTTTAAAAAGGTTTTTCCTCTACTAATTGAAAGCAGACTTCATTTGAGCTAAAATGAAGGTTTCCCATAGGAAGACTTTTCCCAGAGAATAAGCTGTTTTTCTAAAAATATTTGCAGAGAAATAATACGTAACTCCAGCTAGCATGGTCCACTGTAAAACAACAGGGGACGATCAGCAAAGGCTGCACCTGCATTTCTTGGCATGGGGTACTCAGGCTGAGAGCCAAGAGATGTGCACTCAAAGGCCACATCTTTGATATGAGCTCCCGCAAACTCATGTCTGGTGAGCAAGGTGCAAGTCAAGGCAGGTCATGACTTTGAGGTCAGCAGTGCACAGTGGGCTGTGCTGGATGCACACTGCAGGGCAGTTTGGATCTACAGCTGTGGGGAACCAGAAAGATGGCTGCAGTGACAGTGCTGACCCTTCTCCCAGCCACACCAGGCAGAGCAAATGCAACCTACATCCCAATGAGAGTGAGCTGAGATTCCAATAGAGAGCAGAACGCAGTGAGGACATCAAAGTCTGCTCTGCCACCAGCACATCAGTACATGCAAGGTGATCTCTCTACTTATGAGGCTGTACAAATCTAGCCTTGCCCTTCTGCTCACTGTGCATACATACAGCTGGTGTTGCAAGTACTTACGCTGCCCACAGTACGTTCCGGTGTAACCCTTCTGGCAGAGGCAAGATTCCTCATTGCAGCTTCCACCGTTCATGCATCTGACATTGCAGGTTTGGACTGTGAAGAAGAGCAGAGAAGTATTACAAGACAATGCAAAAACCAGCCCATGGCAGGAGGTGCACACCTCACGTGTCACTTTCTTAATCTCTTCTCTCAGTGCATAGATGATGTTAAATATTCCTTCAAGTTAAACGAAGTCACCGCTGAAGTCTCGCTATAGAATACGTGCCCACCGTGGGTTAAAGGCTTGTACTTTCACTGAGGTAACATTATTCCAGAGCTTGTTACAACTATGAACGCTGTAGTCTGTTCTGTATTCCCTGGACACAAGACATTTGGACTGTACTACAGCTGGAAGCATTGCACTGTTGAGACAGGGACAAGACAAGAATGCTACAGGCAGTGTAACACTATGAGCAGTGTAGGGGAGGTGACACTTCAAGGCCATGTCACCAGGTGGGATTGCTCTCTTACGGCAAGCAGTCTTTAACAGAAATAGACATCATTATATGGAAACCAAAGGCACTACAACCTTCCTTCATTACAGGATCTACCCTGATTAAACACCTGAAGTTTTGTCTTTTCTAAAGGATGCAGCTCACGTGACTGAGAATAACGGCGTATTTACTCCTGCTTCTCTTTCTTCTGGGATACTACACATTTCAAATATCTGTGTACTCTTTAATCATTATTTTAGAATTTTTGCTCTATTTCCAAGCTTTTCTCATTCTGGGTTATTTAATCTTTAAAACGTTTTCTTATTGCAAGCATGTTAAATGCTGAGAGGGCTTGGGAGAAGAATTTATTCTGTGAAGGAAAACCACGAATTTTAAAGGCATTTCTCTTCTTTTTCCAATGACCATGTGGCCTTATTAATGAGATCCATCTACAAGAGAGGGTTTTTTAACAAATCTGCAATGAAAAGCATGCATTATCTATTCTTTCTATGTTGAAGTTCAGCTTCCACTGTAGATTATGGAGCAGTGAATGTGAATAATACACTGTAGGAAAACAATAGTAATTTTAGAGTCAGTAATAGAATCAGGCAGTTTTACACTGATGGAGACACATCGCCAGTACTAGTTTTAACTGCTTCATTACAGTATTTAAGGAGTGTGATATTAAAGTAGAAGAGCCCCAAAGGGGATGTTTATTACTAAACACTGACTTACAAATACAGGTCAAACAGCTTCCATTTGTTACAGAAATGCCTGGAACAAAACATTCTTTCTTTTTCAAAAATGACAACTCAAATTGCAAGTGCCTCAGGTTATAGCAAGTTAAGTGAAAACTGTTTTTCAGCATGTACATCACAGTTCCTGCCTGCCAGGATGGGAGGGGCTGAGAGAGCTGGGGCTGTCCAGCACCCAGAATAGGAGGCTCTGCAGAGACCTGAGTGCTGCCTTCAGTATTGAAAGGGGATGTAAGAAGGAATAGAACAGACTCTTTAGTGGGGTCTGTTGTGACAGGACACGGGGAAGTGGTTTCAGACTAAAACAGGGGAGATTTAACTTGGGTATAAGGAAAAAGTCTTTACAACAAGGGCAGTGAGGCACAGAAACAGCTTGCCCAGTGATGTGATGGATGCCCATCCTTGGAGACAGTCAAGGCTTCAAAAGAGAAGAGCTGGGGGCAGTGCAAGTGAAACATCTGCCCAAAAGACAGCAGGAATCATAAGTGTCCAATAAGGATTATTACACAGTTCATGCTTTGCTCATAGAAGGCGTGACAGGAAGAACGAATGGAGTGAGAAGTCTTGGAGCTTTGCATTCAAAATGCTAAGCACATGTGCTGTACATTTAATTGATGCATTTCTAGTATGGTTTGAATTAGTTATAATGTCTACAGTCCTTCCTATTGCTCTATGGCCAGAGATGAGGCCAAATTTAGATGAAACTTAATCATTAAAGAAACTAAGCTTAAGGCTTCAAAGCATTGCCCAGATTGTCAGACATTAGACCAGTCTCTCTGGGGAACAGCTCTGTTTCCAGCATGTTCTAACCCTACATCCCTCACTACAATTAATCAGTGCTGCGAAAGCAATTACATGCCACAAATCTGGAGACCCACCCAGAAAGAGGTAGCTAGGAAATGTCTGTCTGTCCGCTGTCCATCTGTCAGAGCTTTTCCCTACACAGTCTGCTTTGCTTTGCATTCAATGCATTCAGCAAGGGCTAAGATTTAATGAAGCTGAGAAAATTTAGGAGTTTGGAGTGCAGACATAATGCCCTGACACTCATCCAGAAATTTTCCGGCTAATTGGCAGTGATTGCTCACAGCAGGTCCTATTCCTTACTTCTGCTGTGATCCCAAAGGCCCTGAGATCCCATCGCTATCTCATTTATCTGCAGAGCTGGCGCTGAGAGGTCTGCTAGATTTGGAGTGAACATAATTCAACCAAGAATTGAAAGGCCTGTTACACTTTGTTGGGATTTTCCAAGATTGCAGAGACAAAATTTCTAGGAAGAAGAGAATGACAGTTCACCCTAATTAACTCTTCCCATTCCATTGGATCAGTGTTACTTTAATTTAAAGGTTCAGTGGTTGTGGCTGATCTGCCAGCCATCAGCAGTGCAGTCTGCAGACAAGTTTTATGTCTAACAGACTGCTACTATCTAAACAGTCACTTGCAAATTACTCTTTAAATACCTCAAGTAAGAAACCAAACTTTTTGTTACGACAGAGAGAGGTAAAGCAGCTTTTATTGCCTCTGGAATGCACTGTTTGGCTACTTTACCTCCCTGAAGCATTCATGATAAATGTAGATACAAACATCCCCTCAATGAATGCCAGATTTGATGAAGTCTCTGCAGAGAAACCAACCCTACCCCCTAACCCTGAGAGCCTGCTGACATCCACCCCAGGCACAGAGGAATGCCAAGTCTGTGCCCAAATGTATATACTGCTTACAGCATTCCTTGCATTCCTCTGTGATTGCTAACATCTGGACCCTCATTCCAGAAACTTTTGTGTCTCCAGCACCTTCCTGTCAGCACAGCACTGGTGAGGTCTGCAGAGCAGTGCTCACATAGGCTTCAGTGCTGAGAACTTTCTGGGGACATCTGCAGGGTTGAAGGGCAATGTGGCACCCTGGCATCAGACACTGAGAATTTCCTTCTTTGTGTCATGCTCTGAATGTGCTTTTGAGGTTCGACGGGGCTAGGTCTCTGGCCTTCAGTCAGATGCCTGCAAGTCACCTTATTAACAATTGCATGCCTATAGATGGGCAATAATGGAAAATAAATTACAGAGCAATCACCATGAGACCTAAAAGATGCTCTAAAATCCCACTGAATTCTGCATCTTGCATAGAACCCTGGAAAAAATAATCAGCATTCTTAAAACACTGTGCCACTAGCTGCACACACAGATCACAGACGCAGAATTTTAGCATGTCTGGGCTTGGAAGGGACCTCACAGCCCCTTCAACCCTACTCCTGCTGTGGGCTGGGTTCCCCCAGCTCAGGCTGCTCAGGGCCCATCCATAGCCTGGGGCAAGTCCAGAAATGGGGTACCCACAGCTCTGGGCAGTGCCAGGGCCTCAATGCTCTCTGAGTGAAGAATTTCTGGCTTACATCCAATATATTCTCACCTCCTTTAGTTTAAAGCCATTCCTCCTTATCCTATCACTATCAGAGTGTAGACAAGTCAGCCTTCCTCCCATTGATAAGCTCCCCACCCCGAATGCTGGAAGGCCACAACGAATAAAGGCCTCACTGGCTCCTCTGGATGGGCAAGAGTACTTGATAACCACATCCTTCTGGCCTCTGAGTCCTATGAAGGATTCAGATGATTCTGTCTGCTTTTTATCAGCTGCTTGGTAGGTATCGCAGTTCAAGACTCAGTGTAAGCTACTCTTTCAAAAAGTCGTGCACAGACACACACAGGCTGGTTACAGGGCTTGCTGGATGGCTCCATCCAGCCTCCCCATGGCCATGATGGCTGTGACTTTTTCTGGCCAAGGGTTGAAACCACCCAAGGAAGGCAATCTCCCACACTTCTGGTGACCTGACCAAGTACTGCACCACCCTCTAGTGTAAAAAACTTTTGTGTACAGTCCAAACTTCTTTGACTAAATCAGCTCAGTTCCACCAGCTTCACGTTTGAGGACACACACTCCAGCCAGCTGCTGATCTATCCTCATTTGCTACACATCCTTCTTGAAATGGCAGCCCAGATGCAATGTTCCAGCCATAGTCCCAATAAGCAGCTAATAGAGAGGACAACACCTATCTTTGACTTTTTCATCATGATTTCCTTCATCTATGTTGCAGTGACTGGTTTTACTCACTGCCACAATGACTACTGACTCCTGTTCAGCCTGCTATCTACCATAAATCCCAGATCCATTTCAACCATACAACACAGTGGAAAAAGTTGCACAGAGGAACAGAAAGTCCACACCAGTGAATATACAAGGCCACCAGCTAACAGGGGAAATGGCTTTAAACTGGAAGAGGATAAATTTAGACATGATATTAGGAAGAAATTCTTTCCTGTGAGGGTGGTGAGACTCTGGCACAGGTTGCCCAGAGAGGTTGTGGATGCCCACACCCTAGAAGCATTCAAGGCCAGGCTGAATGCGGCTGTGAGCAACCTGGTTTAGCAGGAGGTGTCCCTGACTACAGCAGGAGACTGGAATGAGGTGATCTTCAAGGTCCCTTCCAACCCAAACCATTCTACAATTCCATGGTTGTATGATTCAGACACAAACAGGAGGGGTGCCTTCTGTGCACAGCCATATGCCGTAGAATAATGGAGCATTTGCACACAGAATCTCATCTTGAATATGTTCTGAAAGAATTACCAGAGGGTTATGGGAATTGCCTGCTGGATATTTGACTGTCACTCTTCAGAGTCCTCCACAGTTTGTTTCTGTGCAGTATTTTTCAAAAACCTCAGCCACATAAGTTCCTTCCCGAGCTTTTCAGGTTTTTGTCCTGAAAGCCTGAGAGGAGAGAAAAAGGCAGAAGAAGCGGCAATGGAATTTCTGCATTCCCAACTCTGCCAGCACGTTAGCTTCGTGTCACTGCAGTTCACTGAAAGCACTGAGTGACTCTCCCTGACATTCAAATCACAGCCTAAGCAAAACATGAATGAATTTAACATTGGAAAAAATAATTATATGGTAAACAAAAACAGCGATGGATTTAATTCCACTTCAAGGAGCAGTCAGGATTGGATGGAGCGCTGCAATTTGCTGCTGCGAAATTCAGTTTCTAAGCTTTATTCTATATGATTTCTCATACCAAAGAAGCATAAATCAAAAGAAATAAAAGATTTTGTAAATACTGCCCAAGTCAGTTTAGGATCTGCTAGCCTATTGTGACTGCACAATTTTTACGAAATCACATGAATACTGCAGAGGGAGGAGAATCACCACCACTGTTTTCTTACCTCCAGCCGAGCCACAGTTGGGAGAGAGCTGTCCATTGGAGCACGTACACATGTTTGGCCGTGAACAAAATCCATCACCACAAGAATTCCTGCAAATTGCTAGAGGAAGAGAAGGAGACAGTGATTAGCACAACATGCTAGTGTGTGAGCTTACAGGCACTATTTTGGCTGTCAAAAGAGTATGAATTCACCTTGTTTGAAGAATAACCTGGGGACCAATCTGGAGCACATTTTGAGAACCCTGGTATGGACAATGGCAGAGAAGGATCCATTCATTCACAGGGTGTGAGTTCCTTCCAGACTGCACAGAGCATCTGGGATGCCCCAACTCTGGAGCTGCCCAAGGCCAGTCTGGCACCCAGCTCATGGCACAGGGAGTCTGAACTCAATGGACTGCATGGTCCCTTCCAACCATGTCTATGATCCTAAAGATGTCTTCCTTTTATCACACACTGTGGCTGGCTCTGTTACGTATTTTCACCCCAGAAGAAAATGTGGAATCTTTCCCTGCCAAAATGTCTGCAGTCACTGTGACATTCACAGTGAGATAGGTTTCCTTAAAATTTTGGTGTTCCAATGAAGCATTCTGCAGTCCATCATTTGGCTTGGAGCAAGCAGACTGTTACTGCGATGTAGCTCCAGCTGAATGAAGGCTTAGCTGAGTCAGTCAGATGCATTAACACGATGCCTTCATGTCATCCTTTCTTGCCTGGAACCCCTGTTAATCTCTTCCCCTTCCCATGCCATAGGAGCCAAGAGCATAGCTGACAGCTGATACTGTTCCACCTGTGTAAGCAGATTTTATTAGAGTCCCATGAAACTCATCTCTGTGTGTTTTATAAATGTAATCACAAGGCAGAATTCCCTGAGGACCTCCAGCCCAGATGGCATGTTTTACAGCTATGAGAGAAGTCAGCAGACAACCCTCAATGTCACTAACCCTGCATGCCACTGAACAGCTATTTGGCTGTCAGTTCCTTAACCCTTTACTTCAATCAGAATTAAACTGAAGCCCTGTGTACTTTGTGGGGTGTCTGCTCTCTGCAGGGAGGTAGACTTCCTAAGGTGATGATTTTTTGAGTTTGCTTATCTCTTCCCATAGGTAAAGGAGAATACGCAGAACATTGTATCTTACCAATCTATCTTTCCATCACCAAGGGTGAAGTCAAATGCACTTAACTCTGGAGCCGTTACTTACTGCTGATTTTCAGTGAGTCACCTGCCATACTATGGCACTGGTTACTCACTGTGTGCAAGGACATATAAACTGACCCCATCACTTGTGATGCACTCAACACCATTTCTTCTAAAAGCAGAAGATTTGCAGCTCTGGGCTCAGCTTTGTGCATGTGAGATCCTGGACAACTGCCTACTAGGAAACACAAGGCATTTCTCACTAAGACAACTGAGTTTTCAGCTCAGTTATTTCAGTGAAATAACTTGCAAACATTATGTCAGAGATGCCAGAACAGGGGTCTGTGGTTTTCCACAGCTTGAAATATCCCACTGTCCATTATTTTTAGAGAGTTTTGCAAAAAAAAAAAGCATTCTAAATGTGCTCTAATATAGCCAGTTCTTTCAGAAAGCTAAGATATGGGCAAATCGAAACATCTCAGAGTGTTCTCTGCTATTTGGTATGTTGAAGATATGGTTAATACCTGCAGGACACCACTCATTTGCAGTATGTGCTTACTGTGCTTCAGTACGTAGCATGATCAAACACAGGCACAACAATGCCTTTTGTTTCCAATAAGAATCTCATTTATTTATCCCATGGGAGCATCCTCTGAAGGGCAGGCCCCTTCATCTCCCTATAGCTTATGCATTACTCTACAGAAGTGAGAATCATCAGCTACAGGTCCTAAGCCCCCTAATGGATCGTATAGGTGTGTATCAACATTTGAGAGTATAATAATGTTCTACTGCAAACAGGACAGCTACTTGTTGAAACAGAGGTGTGATCTACACAAGTCAGCATTCTGCTTTAGAAACAGGACACTGAAAGAAAGATGCAAATTCCTGCTTCTGGACACTTTCACATGATAATATACTTACAAGGGCAGCATCTAGCTCTTGTCCTAGCAGCCAAATTATTTCAGCTGAATAGCTGACTCTAAAATTACTTTCTCAGGAGTCACTAAAATTGTTCCCATGAGCAAACACACAAGCTGTCAAGCAACAAGGAACAGGAGCAGCTTAGCAGAAGATAAAAGGCCGTGCTCTAAATGGGACCAATTTCAACAACCCTGCTTTAAACAAAAGTAGAGACATGAACACCCAACAATTACTGCTTCTATCCTTGTAGATTATGCAATGTCTTGTCATCTGCTGAAGCGTGAGCTATGTCTTCCTTCCCACGTGGCAGTGAGTTCCCTTGGTGCCCTTAATAGGAAAATGGATACTCACGGACAATGCACTGGTTCCCTCCAGGCAGCGTTTTCCAGCCAGGGCAGCAGTAGGAGTGGAACCTTGAGCCACAGACATTGGGTCTGAAAATTAAAAACAATTTTTTCCTCTGTGTCTGAAGAGTGCCACTGGATATTCTGTACATATTATTGGTGCACGAGAACAGTTGAATAGTCACTTAAATGATATTTTTTCTGCCAGAATCCACTCCCTCACTTCAAGCTTAAATAAGCCTTGTTTAATTCCCACTGAATGGAGTCACCATATGAAATTTTAATACCTGACTTCTGGCCTCCCTGTTCAGAAAGCCCAGATTAGCTACAAATTTGTGCAAAGGGGACGGAGGGAGAAGTGATTGCCATCATTTCAGCTACAATGCACTGTGCTAGGGTCATGGATCTCAAAGCTCATGCTGCACAGAAAGCATTCTTACAGACTGGCTTTCTGTTCATCTGATGACTTATACAAAATGTATGGTTGTTAACACCCTGTGTAATGAACAATGAAATCTAGGTTGTGGATTAATGGTCAAGTGTCATGGCAGAGTTCTTCTATGATCCACGGGGAGACTGATTTGCCTAGAGCAGATCTGGAAGTTTCTCACATCAGTAAGCGAGAAGGACCTGAGCAGAGACAAGCATGAGAGCAAGTCTGGCCCCATCCTGGTCCTCTGAGGGAAAGGCCACTAAAGATCTAAATCCTAAAACACTTCTTTTCCTTAGACCCAACACAGGTAGTCCATGTGTGGTGGGAGACAGTATGTGGTGTTGACAGTACCTGTGGATGTGGGGATTGCTAAGATCTTGGAGCACAATCAATATCAGGTGAGGAGCTCTGCCAAACTGACCAGAACAGCAGGGACTCAAGGTCCTGCTGGGAGCTAAGGATGGTGGGCTGGTGAACTTCAGAGGGGGATGCTGACTAAGAGCTTGGCTGAGTAGGACAGGTAGAAATGCATGCCAAGTTAAAAGCATTTGGAGGCCAGAGGAGAGACCTGTGATACAGACACAGGTGTGACCGGTTCTAACCCTATCTAAACCCAACCCAAGGATATACTTCAGCACCACTCTGTGTCATGCTACACATCCCCAAATGAACTAGCAGACTTCCCCAGAAAATCTCCCAAAAGAAAACACGAAATCCACAAACTCACACGATGCCCATATTCCTGTGACTTTGTCAAGTGTGGAGTCATGAGAATGCAGCCCCTTGCAAGACCTCTAACAAAGGACCAAACACTTGGGGGAAGCCAGTAAACAGATAAGCAGAGAGTTCATCCAGACTCTTGTGCAACCCCTGAGGGATCACGACTTTTAGAGAGGCATGAGAATTTGAGCTAAAATCACTACTGAAAGATAAGACTGTGGTAGAATACCAGTAAGAAGTAATCTTCTCTGTTAAGGTTGCTTTATTTGGGATCTGAATTCATCTAGCTTGTACTTTCAGCTACGGGATCTTATTCTGTATTTCACTGCTGGATTTATTAATGAAGTCTCTTCTACCCATGGACCTACGCAGGCTCTAACACCACCATGGCCATTTAATCAGGATATTGCCCAGATTTATATTGTTTGGCATCCATCATATTATTTTCATTCTCATTTGAATTAATCAAGCTTTATTTCAACCAATTCAGTAGTTAGCTTGGGGGTGGTGACTGACAATTAGTAGCTACCATCATCATTGCACAGAGATGGTGGTGTTATCAAATCACATTAGGCAGCTTCTGCTATGCAGTTTGGAATGGTTCTGAAACACTGAAGTTTGAACATCATGAAACACTTCATCACTGTGACAATGACAGAATGTTGGAGCAGGCTGACCATAGCCTCCATCTTTGGAGGTCTTCAGAAGCCATCCAGACATGGTCCTCTGGGCACCCTGCTGCGGGTGACCCTTCTTGAGCAGGGGTTGGATCAGTGGTCCCTTCCAACCTCAACTGCTTCGCATTCCACGATTCTATGTTCACTGTAATCCATTTCACTGTGAAAATACACTTTCACAACTACATATATATCTCATCTACTGGTAGAAATACCTCTAGCTAAGCTGTGCCTCGGCACAGGAGCAAACGTGTGGATGCAGCTGAGTGGAGCAACACCAGTATCTGATTTTTAAAAACTACAAAAGCATTGGCTGCTTTATTTTTTAAATTTTCATTCTGGAAACAAGTCCATTCAATTCAGGTAGACCAGCGGGTTCATTTCATTTTCCAGTTAACAGTCGTTTTCCTCGTGCTCTGTAACAGCTCTGCTGATGGTCTGTATTGCTGTAGATGGCAGCTGTGAGGAAATCACATCTGAGAACAAACTCTAGTTTGTCATCAGAGTCTTGGCTGAGAGCAGCCTTCAGCCTGGACATGGTCCTTTCCAGTACTTTTCATGAGATTACTACTTTAAAACCAGAATCAGAACACCTACATTTAAAGCCAGGAACAGAAATGTCTTCACTGCTCATATTTCATTGTTCCAGCAAACTGCACAACTGAACCCTCACCTCCTATCAAAACCAAAATGCTGTCAAACCCCTATGTAGATTGTATATGCTTTGGATACATTTAGAAGAATAAATAAAAGGATTTCAAGACCTAAAATAAGAATCTGAGCACCTGCTTCCACTTCTCATGGAGACCAGAGTACCCCGCACGCCAGTATTTTCCTTGAAGTGACTCAGTGAGGAAGCACAGAGAAAAGGAAATACCAAGGCCAGCTTTCAGGAAAAAATCAGAAGCTTAGTATCACCAGTCACCTTGCAGGAGCAACACTAAGAACACTGCCTCTCTAGCTGTTTCTGAACGTGTTAAGCATCTCAAAAATTAGTCTCTGGATGGATCTGGTTTGTTCTCACAAAAACCAGGCTGTTGGTGTTTATTATACCGCCTGCACAGCATCACCCAGCTGAGTACAGACATCTGTGCTGCTTTCCTTGTACCAGATCACTGCTGAGAAATATTATGCATTGCTCCTGATGTGAATTTAGATAGCAAACTGGACCCTCTGGTATTCTGCCACCAGCAAAGAAAACACATAAGACACATATTGTCTCAGCATCCCTCCGCTGCTTCATAACAGCATCCCAGACATTGCCTGTGGCCTTGTAGATGTTGTGACTGTGCCTCAACCTTCCTCCCATGCCATGAAGTGCTTACGGCAAAGCATCTCTTGCTAGCTTGTCCTCAAATCCTGAGGTCTGACAGAATCACAGCATCACAGGATGTCCAGGGTTGGAAGGGACCTCAAGGATCATGAACCTCCAATCCCCCTGCCACACGCAGGGCCACCAACCTCCTCACTTAATACCAGCCCAGGCTGCCCAGGGCCCCATCCAACCTGGCCCTGAACACCTCCAGGGATGGACGGGGCACCCACAGCCTCTCTGGGCAGCTGTTCCAGCACCTCACCGCTCTCTCTGTCAAGAACTTCCCCCTGACATCCAACTGAAATCTTCCCTCCCTCAACTTAAAACCATTTCCCCTTGTCCTGCACTTATCTACCCTTTCAAAGAGTTGATTCCCCTCCTGTTTGTAGGCTCCCTTTAGGTACTGAAAGGCTGCAGTGAGGTCACCCCACAGCCTTCTTTTCTCCAGGCTGAACAAGCCCAGCTCCCTCAGTCTGTCTTCGTAGGGGAGCTGCTCCAGTCCCCTGCTCATCTTTGTGGCCCTCCTCTGGACCCTCTCCAACAGCTCTCTGTCTTGTACTGGGGGCTCCAGACCTGTACTGCAGATGGGGCCTCACAAGAGCAGAGTGCAGAGGGACAATCACCCCTGTCCCTGCTGGCCACCCCTCTGCTGATGGAGCCCAGGAACACTACATTACAATAGGTGTGCCATCATTCTACACCACTCAATGTTTTCCAGAACTTATCCTTGTTTTTTTTCCTGGAAGTTTTGCCTGAGCAGTGGGGATTTTTGAAGGTTTTCTCCCTCTGGTTTCCATTCCCAAAGTTCTGTAGGGGAGGCAGAGGCTGCTGGGATGGCTGGGCGCCCTGAGAAAAACAGCCAATCTCAGTAGCATCCTGTAAAGTCCATCTCCCAGGCACCAGTCTGTACTCTAGCAAGAACTTGCAGTTGTTTGAAGCAACAGACCTATGGCTTAGAGAGGCTAGTGTGTTCCAGAACACTCAGAATATGCCACTCAGGCATACATGAGTTTTACACCTTCAGCATGACTGCAGACATGTACAGCAGATACTGAGAAAGAGAAAACATGCCATAATCATGAAGAATGCATACAACATACCTGCATAAAACACACTAAACATAAAGAAAACAGCAGATGCATAGCAGTCATACACTGGACACTAAACAGACACAGCAGCAACACAACATGTGCACAGTAGTCACAATGAAGATGTGCAGCGCACATCCAGCAAATGTACAGCAGAAGCACAGCAGATACAAAACAAGGACATGGCAGAAGTGCAGCACATATGCAGGACATAACAAGCAGATGTGCAGCAGACATGCAGCAGATATATGGCAGACGTAGCAGAAATGCTGCACATGTACCTTTCCAAGTGTAAGAAACAGGATGTTCTCCAAAGGGAAAAAACAAGTGGGTAGAGTTTACAAGAATGACAAAACAGCCAATTTGGGCTGACAATAAACTCTCAAAATCCCTCTACTGAATATCTCCATCAATAATGAAGATGGATTCTGATTCCACAAAGCTGGGAAGAGTGGCTGACACTGCAGAAAGCCATGCTGCCATTCAGTGAGAGCTGGATTGGATGCAGAGGGGCTGAGAAGAACACGATGAACTTCAACAAGAGTGAGTGTAGATATGGTCGTGCTCCTGGGGATGAATAATTACATGCAACAGTACAGACTGAGGGCTGTCCTACTGGAAGGGAGCTCTGCAGAGAAGGACCTGGGTGTTTTGGTGGCCAACAGGTGGCCATGAGCCAGCAGTGTGCTTTGGTGGCCAAAAAGACAATGGGACCCCAGGGTGCATTGCACAGAGTGTGGCCAGCAGAGCAAGGGAGGTGCTGCTCCCCTCTGCTCTGCCCTGGGAAAGCACAGCTGGAGCACTGCGCCCAGTGCTGGGCTCCCCACTTCAAAAAAGACAGGGAACTTTGGAGGGCCACAAAGATGACTAAAGGCATGGAGCATCTCCCACGTGAAAAAAGGCTGGGAAATCTCATCGCTGTTTTATATATGTCAAGTGTGGGAGTCAAGTTTTGAAGGTGGGCCAGACTCTTCAGTGGTGTACTGCAACAGAATAAGTGGCAATAGGCAAAAACTGAAACCAAGTAAGTGCCACACAAACAGAAGGAAGAACTTTTTTACTGTGAGAGTGATGGAGCACAGGAACAGGCTGCCCATAGAGGTGGTGGAGTCTCCTTCTCTGGAGATATTCAAGACCTGTCTGGGTGCCCACCTGTGTGACCTACTGTAGGGAACTGCTTTAGCAGGGGGTTGGACTCAATGATCTCTTGAGGTCCCTTCCACCTTCTGCAATTATGTGATTCTGCGGTGTTCCACGTAAAAGCAATCTTAGCTTCTGCTCTCCATGGTGGCTACAAGATGAGCAGCACAAATATTAAATGACATTCGGTGCAAAGTTGTGTGCTGCTCTCCTTTTCAGTTCTGGTGTTCCCAGAGCACACAATGACCTGTGCAGCAACTGTGGCAACTGTCTACATGTGCTGCATTTGCCTGTTGCTCTCTGGAGCCTCCTTCACCAAACCCAAAGTGCAAAATCAAAGTCTCTGCTATAACACTATCAAATTTGTTGTTACAATTGAAGATGGAGAATAAATCTGTATTTTGACTTCAAATGGGCTTACTTTTTTTCCAAGAGGCTGGGCATCTGTTGCTTCTCCTGTGATGAGCAGATAAAAGGGGACCCTGAATGCAGAATTGATTCTGTCACCATGGATTTAAGTGCCCTGCAGATGGGGGAACATTCTGGGCTTCAGTTCCTGATTGCATTAGGTTGGAAAAAGTACAAAGCCAGCTAGTACTGCCACTGATACTCAGTTGTAAATCTCAGTAGAAGTAGATATACATCTGTGGTTGGTATTAACTCAGAAGGCAGAGCTCACTCTGAGCAGATGGTAGTCTGTAAATCCTAAATTTCAGCTCTTGGGTCCTCAGGATACAGAAGAGATGAATGGATGATCTTTAGTGATATAGGACTCTTGGTTCAATTTACAGGGAGACCACATGGCCAGGCACCAAACACCGCAGTTTGACTTACATCTGAATCTGTCTGCTGGTCCCCATTTTCAACACACAGATGTGAATGCAGTTATGCACAGAAGGGAGCCACTGCTCTCAGCACACTCATGAGTTTGACACCCAGGCCTCAGCCTACTTCAAGCCTATGTGAAGGTTAAAGAATATTATATAGTTATTTTATCAGATGCTAGGAGTTTTTGGATCAAAATCAGGGAAGGAAGAGAAATCCAGCATCAGCCTCATAGACAGAAGAAAGTGGAAGTTGAACTAAATTCAGCATGAGGCGTGGCAAGTACCAAATGTGCAAAGGTAGAGAGAGAAGACAATTTTCTTAAGGACAGTCAACCAAGGATTTTATCAAACCCTGTGCAGAGATCCTAACAGAGGTCCTGGGCATTCTGTTACACAGTAAGTTAAGCTACAAGTTCACCACTGTTCCTTGAAGACTGAAACTTTACAAGCATCTGCTAAAAAATAGCAGAATTTCAAGTCAAAACCTGGGGAGAATTCATTGAAATCAATGGCGCCACAGAAATTACCTGGAGGAAGAACGAAATTGGATTCCAAAGCAAGACCTCAGTAAGGAAAATTGCGTTTGATAGGAAAAAAATAACTTCATCAGCAAAGTTGTGTCAAAAAAAAAAAAGCTTGTTGAAAGGAATAGCAGTTACCTCGATCCTGGAAAACACAAGCTGACAATACACATCCTCCTCAGCGAGAGAGCATAAGTAAAAAGCATCTCATTTACTTGCTCAGATGACAGCAACCACTGCTCATAGTGAAGTGCTCCAAGTAACAAGAAGGTGAAAGCTAGAGGAAAATTCATTCAAGTTCAGCAAATTTGCACACAACATTCTTATTATAACTAGTAATTGACACCCATAGATATTTTAGAGTCTTAAATTAAGAATGAAGAGATTTTTTTAGCTCTCCTCATTTCAGTTTTACCTCTTTGGTAGCCAGTAGTAGCAAAGGGGTCTTATCCAGACATGATGCAGTCCTGGAGAGACATAACTATAATGCTGAGACAGTGCTAGTAACCCTGTGACTTTTCCTTTGGGTATTAGAGCCATGGAGCCTGTGCAGACAAGGAAAAGGCTAAAAAGATGTTAAAGAGAATTACATTAATGAAAATTAATATGGATTAAAGAATGATGCTAAGAAAGGAGAGAGGGAAGAGCAATGCTGGCAATAGTATCTTCTTTGTTCACTTTAAATAAACAATAGGATTACAGAGATAAGCATGAATTTCAATTGATGGCACCAAGTCCTGCCTGCTGGCAGTGACTACATCTGAGAACTGGGAAAGCAAGCACTGAAGCATAAGCAAGCACTGGGAGACAGTTTACACCACAAAAATGTCCACAGGCTCAGGATGCCAATCTGCTATTGGGCACAGAACACAAGTGGCATCAGGCTGTTCCTGTTAACAGCCTGAGAACTACAGCCTAGAGCACTGAATTGTTGCCTACTAGTGATGCAAGCAGGCAAAAAGGGCTCAGTTTGCCAATTATTGTCAGATGCCTAGTGTGACCCATGGAGAATTGTATTCATTGTTAAAGGTAGAAGAGGGCAGACAGCACAGCATGTGAAGTTTGGGCTAAGAATGTTTTGCAGACTCAAATCTAGCCAAGAACTAAGTACAACTACCCTGAACTTCCTGCTTAACCCACAGCGATGTTCTCAGCACACATGGATGCATGCAGATCTTTGCCCACTCCTACAGCCTTAGGAGAAAGAATACCCAGTGTGAACTCTGTCTTCTTCAGAAGGCTCTGCACTGTAATGGAAGGACTGCTGTGTGCAATGTCCTACAAGTAGCAATTCTCCCACCCAATAAGACCCAAAGCTAATGAAGCCTTGGCTACATGTAATGTGTGCTTTCCAGACAGCAGGCACAGCGGCCCAGGATTTGTCTCCCCTGTCGTGGGTAATCAGTGTGCCTCAGTTGTTGCTGGCTTTCAAGAAAGTGGTATTTCCATTCCTTAAATTAGAGGAAGACAGAAGTGAATGAAAATTGGTGGACTGCCAGGGCTGGGGTAATTCTCAAAGCTACTCTGCTCTGCACAGGGATTGTTCCCTGCTGCTCAAACACTCTCCTTGATGGCCTCACCATCTTTCCACGAAAACACATGATAATTTAAACCATTGTAAATGGTTGTGAAAGACTTCTTATCTGCCCTGCACTCACTGGCTGTTGCATTACCAGTAACATCTCTGTTGGTATACCCTGGGGTACCACCAAAAGTGATGCTGCATTTCCAAAAGCACAATTGCACAGAGCTCCTATTGAAGCCAAAATCTCCCAGGAATATGGTTATGGTGAAATTAAAGCAGAATCTGCTCTGCAGCATCGATATGTTCCCACATTTAATCCTAACACCTTTCCATGTAGCTGCAGAGCTATATCCATCCACGCTGAGATTATTTCATTTGTTCTTTACCCTCTCCAGATCACAGGACCTTCACAGGAAAAAAGGATATTGGTCACTTTGTCTTGTTTGCCACAATGCTGTCCATTGCTTGGCTCACTATCATCATTTTTAAATAGCTCTAAAAGACAGTCTTCAAAGATGATAGTCTTCAGATCTCTCCAAACAGAAGGATATGAACTTAAAGCTGAACAGAATTTTTTCTCCAGATCCATAATGTAACTGAAGAAACAAATGCATTCAGCTTTCCAAGGTCAGGCCATGAACCATTTCCCTCCCTGACACAGCCTAAAGCTTCTTCCTGCTGGGTGGAAACAGATCCTCAGTGCTGTGGCAGCCTCCTGAGAACTACTTTCCAAGATTATTCCCTGTTCAGTGGAAAAGAGTCTGAACTAAAATGGTCCAGCCAAGATATGCTGTGCTGAGCAATGACTTTCTGCACTACTTTGAGTCTCCTGGTGGGGACAGAGACAGCAATACTTTACATCTCTTGCAAGTTTAATGATCTCAGGCTGAAAAGCTGCACAACTTAAGTATCAAACCACAAATATAATGACCAAGAAGTAAGAGATTTCCTCATGATACTAAATGGGTAGCATGGAATGTGGTCGCAAGAATGCAACCAAATGTAGGCCTAGAACCTGAAGGGTGTGACTGCAGGAAGACAGGAGGTGGAGAGATGTTCTTCTAGATGTTTCCCTGTGTACAAGCTTCCTGGGACAGTTAAATGAACTTGGCATTGCACCTTAGCACCTGACTGCCCACAGATTAAAAGGGTTCATAAGGGTTCATTACTAATGCAAAGTAAACTGTGTACAGACCATCTACAACAGCTAGTGGCACCACCCTGGGTCCCTGATCAGATACATTAGTGAAAGCTTTGTTCAACATCATTCTTGAGCAGAACTCTGCAGGCACTAAATTCTATCAACTGCCTCCTGGGGAACCTACTACTTGCATTTTGAAACAGCACCTACTCACACAGTGGGTCTCCAGGGGCAGCAGCGGAAGAAGTTCTACATAGTCAACCTGCTCATGCATTCCTCCTGCTGAAAAGATTGATCCTATGAGAAATACACAACAGAAGCAAAAGGACATCCTGGGACAGGTTAGGAGGAGAACGGACAGCAGGTCCAGAGGAACTGTTCCCCTCTCCTCTAGGCACTGTGGCAAAATGTGGAATATTGTTCCAGAGGGATAAGGAGGGAGGCCTCCTTGGACTCGAAGCTGATGACATTTGTGACTGCTTATAGCTGTCCTTGCCAACTGCTCAGCTATTTCCTTGTTTCCATGCACTGAACACAACCCTGAAAGGTCTCCATTTCCCAGTTTCTTTTCAGAATGACTGCCTCTGCCCAGTGTGGAAGAAGACTTTTTAGTCATCTGTCTGCATCTTGAACTCTCACTTCCATGGTACTTTGAGCCTATTTATCTTGGGTGCTAGTGATCCAAGAAAATTCTTGTAAGGATTCATGGAACAGATCTCTGAGATGAACTCAGAACAACATTGCACCCATCAGTCCCCAGACTTTGCTTATCAGCTCCTTAGAAAGACTGCTAAACAGCAGTTTAATTTCACAAGATACAAGCAATGTGTGTTCCCATTTGTAAGTGCAGTCATATGGCATCTGTCTGTGGTCCACATATAGTACATTTTCTCAAGCAGTGACCAAAAATGGATTCATATAGAACAATATAAACATAAGAAATTATTTCCCTCAGAATGGCCCTCAATTCTACATTTTCAATCAAGGATGTCCTAAGATAGATTTGATTTCTATGCATGTAGTAATCTACAGGCGAAAGGTCTATTCTTTGAACTTCTCTAGACTCCTATTAACACCTTATTATCTTATCTTGTGGTTGGCACCATAACTTCATTTAGAAGTCCATCAAACTTGCTCAGACTCTTTAGTTTTCCTTCATCTCTTCTCTCAGCATTTTCTGGGTATCCCAATAGACTATAAAATCTCTTTTCTGCTCCACAATGCATCCATTTTGGGGTGAAACAATTCTGACATCTTACATGGGATAAATAAACAGTTGCTGCACTTCTTAGGCATTACATTTAGTTTTTATTTGTCTTCCAAAATTCATTTAAGAAATATTTATGGCGAAATCAAACCACTTGGCAACAGATACGGACAATTCTCAAAACTTCTGTTTGTTCAGTTTTAGGAATGGACATTGGCACAAATAATACCATAGATATCCACAAACCATTTTGAATTACTCTTTGCTGTAAATTCAGCAGCTGAGTGAGAACATAGCTAATTCCAGGCTGGTAAATATTTGATATTGCAGAAAGAAAGGGCGTCTGCTATCCACAGATCATCTATCTTACATATGAGACATGGAAACTCTTTTTAGAGTATTTGTCCTTGCACCTTAATTTCTTGTCATGGAGTTCATGCCTGTGCAAAGTCAAATAAGAGGAATTTACATCAATACCATTACTGCATTCTCCAGTTGTATAAGACTGAAGCTTGTGGCTTTTCCAAGGAAGATGATCTTGCCTCTCTACTGAATCATAGGAAATCTTTCCTATGATTCAGAATTCTTTCTGGTATTGATCTTAGCCTGATTCTTTGTTGGGCCCCAGGGATCATCTCACACAATAAGTGGGAACACCACTGCAGGCAGTGGAAATCACTAGTGGGACAATAATTACTGCCAAATGTGATAGTGGTTTTTGTCTGTGTATCTCTCCATCTACAGGGATTTGGGATTGTGTCATGGGGTGAGAATAAATCTGAAACTATGCTGACATTTGGATCTCTGGCCTGAAGCACAGCTAGGGATCTTGAGCAGAGTTCTTGACTTACCCAGTCCCTCATATGCACTGCAAGTACTTCTAGTGGTTTACTGGGTTTGTAAGCCTAGGACTGGGCTATCTGTACATTCACTGAAATACTATCCCAGGTCTAGTCTGTGCATGTTCTTGTGATGGACAGTTTGATAAGTAATTAGCAAACTAGAAAGAAGAGCAATGCCACTAGAGAAGCTAGCTGTCTTTATCGTCAACAAAAACACAGAAGGAGAAATGTACCAGGCAACCCCATTTAATGTAAGGACAGTGACTCCAGGTGCTTAAGTGTTCCTACCAGAGAAATCATTCTCTTGTTCTGCAAAGCAGCATATCCCATATTTAGCTTTTAGGAGTAAGTCTGTCCGAGTGATGTCACTCATATTTGGTACTAAGAAACTAGTTTTAAAGGTGCAGAAATGCACCTTTAGTCTTTTTGTTAACACCAGCACAAGTTTACGCACTTACCCAGTATTCTGCTGGGTAAGACTGTAAGCATGAAAGTAGTGACAATTCAGAACATACTGAAGTTGCTTGCTGAGCAGAGTTACAGATCACTTTCCTGTGGCTACCAGGAATACCCAAACTGAGACCACCACTGTGTCAATGAGATGAGCCCAGGACGGGGCTGCTTCATGCTGTGTCTGGCACAGTCAGCGAAGTTCTCTGCCCTGGGGTGACACACATGGACCAAGACACAAAAAGCAGGCAGCTGACCCTGTGTGGGACCTGCCCAAGAAGGAGATGCTCATCTGTGACAACAGAACTATTTAAATCTGAGCTTACTGAAATCCCAGACTTAAAACGTCCCTCACATCCCTGCTGGAGACCATTACTCTCTCTGGTTCCTGGAGCTCCCATTACTTCAGTTCCAAAAACCTCAATCCTACCTCCCAAAAAGTGGTTGTGAACTGGCACACAGTTTCCTCCTGAGCAAACTCTACTGCCATCACTGAGATATCAACTTCTCTCATCTGTGCTCCTTAACAATACCAGCCTGCCCTCTGCTTGAGCCCAGACCCAGCTGGGACTCAGAATATCTCAACATTAGATCCACAAAGAGAACTGAAACTTTCAAGCACCTGAATTCAGCTGCCAAATAGACTCTAGCAACAGAACTGCAGATTGCTCAGAGGTGACAGCACAGTCACTTAGTCCTGGGATGGGACCAACCTCTTGGTGAGCAACACGGAAATGATGATATCTGCTTAAAATGGCCACGACAGAGGTGGCAGAAGTGAACGGCTTGTTTGTGTTGCAGCTTCTTTTGAGGAGAACTTATTCTTTGAGCAAATGGTAGAAGAGAGGAGCCAAGAGATTCAATGCATTTTCTAAAGGCGAGAGAGGATGTAAAGTAA
This sequence comes from Perdix hodgsoniae, assembly GCA_035772895.1. NCBI lineage: Eukaryota > Metazoa > Chordata > Aves > Galliformes > Phasianidae > Perdix > Perdix hodgsoniae. The sequence continues at coordinate 343,461 of JAPSGF010000158.1, forward strand.
TCTGGGAAGGGTACATTGAAGAAATTTTAGAGGAGAAATGGGGATGGAACATATGCCAAACAGCAGAGCAAATATAAAGAGCCATGGAAAGTTCTTAGAGCAAATGAAATTGTCCCTCGTGCATTGATTCTCAACAGCAGACATCTTTAAGGAAACAGGAGCTCTACGAAGGGCAAGCATGCATCACTGCCACTCCTCTCAGAACCAAGGATGGGCTGTAGCCAAGAAATATTGATTTAAGTGAAGAGAGACTATATTTTTCTTCGTTATTTTAGTTAACAAGAGGAAGTCTTAATTTAAACGATTATTTTAATATATGTTCTTATGTTTTAGTTATTTTTCCTAGAGAATGGATGATTAAACATAGCCTTGATGCTTAAATTAGGGAAGCACACACTTCCCTTATTATCAATATACCTTATAAGTAAGCAATTAATAAGTAAGCTTAAAATAAAGATATTCATGCTTACTGTTTTCATTATTATATTAAAAAATTGTAAGAAATTAACTTTTTTTCCCACTCTTACACTTTTAAATACATATTTAATTACCTTTGGGTTGAAATTGAAACAGCATTAAAATGCAGCAACAAAACATTTATCAGAAAATTCTTTGCCTTCAAAAGTAATTTATAAATTGAAGGAAGCGCTGTGATTTCAGAGATGCTTTCTTGGGTGAACTCTAAAAGGTATCTTCTGAAGGGTGAGATGGGATTTCTTGCTTCCAATCACAGCCTTTCCTGAGATTTTAAAATCAGTGCATCTCATCTAGTTGGTGTATGTTTATAATCCTAACGCAGTAGAGAAAAACAAAATTCCCCAGTTCATCATTCCCAGACATTAAATTGGTTTGGCTGAATAAAAAAGTGGGTTAACTCAAATTTATGATGGGCTCTGCCCGAGAAGGCTTGAGTTGGCCTTTATACTGTGTGCCAGAACTGCTCTGCTCCCAAGGCAATTTTCAACTTTGAATTTTGAATTTCAAAGTAACTAGGAAGCATCATCAAACTAGATGATAATTATGCTTCTTTTCAACCCAGGCCATTCTTTGATTCTATGATTAGTTTTTCCTGATGAGATGCAGCTAACTCAATACATCTGAGCCCTCTCATGAAAGCAATCAGGCAAGAGCCGACAACAAGGGGAAGTCTCATCCCGGACCTCTGGATCCCCAGTTCAGGCTCAAAAACTCTCCGTCCACATCTCCATGTACTTCAGGAAGAGGTCTCACAAGGACTTTGGACACAGAGAGGGAAAGCCAAGCTGAGAGGGCTGCCTGACTACCACTGACACAACTGGCTCACACCAAAATAACCCCTTATGCTTACACTACAGTTCACAGAATTACAGAATGGCCTGGGTTGAAAATGACCTCAAAGATCATCAAATTTCAACCCCCTGCTGTGTGCAGGTCACCAACCCCAGCCCAGGCTGCCCAGAGCCACATCCAGCCTGGCCTTGGATGCCTGCAGGGATGGGGCATCCACAGCCTCCTTGGGCAACCTGTGCCAGTGCCTCACCGCCCTCTGGCTGAAAAACTTCCTCCTCATATCCAACCTGAACCTCCCCTGCCTCAGTTTAAAACCATTCCCTCTTGTCCTATCACTTTCCACCCTTGTAAACAGCACTCCGTCTCCTGTTTATACACTCCCTTGAAATATTAGAAAGCAACAATGAGGTCACCCTAGAGCCTTCTGTTCTCAAAGTTCTGCTGACCCAAGCTATGCAAAGCTGAGTGCAGGGCATATAGACCCTACAAACTAACATTGCACATGTGCACGGTCAGTGTGCATAAATGCATTCAAAAGCTGCACTTTGGCTATTTCTGGCATGCAACAGTAACCTCAGGTCACTTCAAATCATTAGGAGGGCATTTTGCCAGGGCCCAAAGCATCAGTTATGGAGATCTATGAGCAGGCTCCTCTGTGTTCTAAGACAGCAGATATTCTTCACAAGACCTATGAGCTTAAGTAGACAGCATATGCAGGGGAGAGAAAAGGCACCTTGAGAGAGAGCAGAACTACGCTCATATTAATACACATTTGTTTCCTTTTTATCTTACAACTAGAGAATACAAGTTTTATTTTGCTCATGACAGTAATTCCATCAAAAATTAGTCCTCCTCTGCTGTAAAAAAAACGAAACCCTATCTCTGTTGTGAATTTGGAAGTGGACAAATGGAGCCAAAATTAATGATTTTACATTTTAATGAGTTATTTCAAGTTGTTAAAACGTTCCTTTGTCTGTTGCCCTCTCTGTTTTGACATAAATGTTCTGATGTCTAAAAAAAAAAAACAAACATAGCCATCTCCTTTACTTAAAGGGCATTAGTGGTTAATTACTGTATGTTGGGAGTTTAGTTCCCATAATTTTCAGCACAATGAGCCACGAGATCCAAGATTCTCCCATTTTATTTCAGTTTCATAAAAGGAAAAGAAGAAAAATGCAAAGAAAGCCTTGATTTCACAAAACTGTATGCATCTACAGTTATGGCAACTTCCAAGACCAATAATGTTAACAACCTTTTTTTTTGCAAAGTGTGTCTACTACATCTTTCATACATCTTTTCTTTGTCAGTAATTCTGTTTTTTTATTCAGATCTTCAAGCATTTTGTATGAATGATGGTAGGGAAGTCTGCTCTTATTAGTACAAATTTGCTTAAATCCTCAATGTTGGCAAGAAACCACAGAGTAGTCTTTCCTTTGAAAGAGACTGAAAGCGCAACTGATTTCCAGGAACTGCACAACACTTTAATTTGGAAAGCAGCATTACTGACTCTCCCAACCTTTTTTTTTATTTCACATTCTGAAATAAATCAAACTTCAAATCCTTTTCTTAAAAATTCCGAACAAGACCCTTATATATACTACACTTTATGCCAGACAATCTTTTACCATGCCAATACTTGCCTTAATGTTTCCTGCCAATAACAAGAGCAAACAGCCTTGGCCAGAAGCTCAGCATCACCCGTTTCAAAACATAAATCAACACACACAAAAATTTAGGAATGAGAATCCTAAATCAGAAGCTGTTGCCTTAACACTGTTCCTTCTGTTGGTTGCAATATTTCTCTTTTGGCTTTTTGACTAAATATAAAGGTTTACATGCATGGAGTATAAGGATCTGGATGCTGCCAAGATGTTCTCAAGGAGCAAGTGGAGCTCAGTGAAAGAAGCTCCAGCCATACCTTTGTTGAGGTGCCACACAGCTGATGTATTGCTGCCTTAAACTCATTTTTATCAGGTCTTGGAGCTGAGAGATCTACATCCTGCCCAGGGCAGGAGTACGATGGGAGAAAGCAAGAAAACTTTGCTAGAATTTGGTCATGCTCTTCCCTACCATGTTCTTCCTTGTTGCTACACGGACATGCCCAAAGCTGCCTCCTTGAAGATGGAGAGTCCTTTGTGCATGGGCATGCAATTCAGGGGCTTGTAAGGAAGACCATACTTGACGTGTGGACAACCATAAGCAACACAGCTTCTTTCAAACAACAACAATTTGCATACATGCATGTAGTTTCTTTCGTTGAAGTTGGTTAAATATCCCAAAAAATCTCCTTATTGAAGTGTTTCTATCACTCCAGTTCAGGGTTTTTATCAGAAACAACACACACACTCAGTAAGTGGGAGTTTGGCTGCATAAACTATAAAATTCAGAAATGGGATATTTTAGCTTCCAGTGCTTCTCAATAGCCATGATTCGTGCTCAAAACAGGAATTAGCTTTCAAGGGAATTTTCTACCACTTTGAGGTCAATACATATTTTTTTCTTTAATAAAAACTCAAAGTTGAGCTTCTCCATTTAAAGGACTTTGGGGAAACCAACAGCTCACTAAACGTACACTAGGGCTGGGATGGTAATGGTGCAGGAAAGATTTGCTGACTCCCATTTAAGCCAAATTCCTTTTCATAAAATCAATGAAAGTATTACTTCAACCTTAGCAAAGGCAGAATCAGACACATAATCATGAAACACACAAACAAGTTGCTTTTTTCAAGGATTAGCTCTTTATAAAGACTTGTTTCTAATAAACCTAAAGTATCAGTGGGGAAAAATTACAGTTGATTTTGGTAAAAAAACACAATCCTGGTGTTTGTCACACAGGGTATCTGTATATGGACTGATATTTTTGCTGAGTAAATAGGAGAGTTAATAATCCCCACTTACAGAACTGCAGATGCCACAAGACACATGGGACTTGGCTGTGGTTTCACTGTGCTCTGCTCCTACCAAGACACCAGGTTGATGCAGACTGGTTTTGCCTCTGAATGGGACAGCCCTGTGTTCTGCTCATCTATGGCTGCTCACTCCAGTTGGGCATCATCTTCTCCGTAAGCATTCCAGGAGCAACACTGATTAGGAAAGCAATGCCAACAGTAATGCAAAAGAGGGGGCGGTGTGATGGCGAGATCCCATTATGCAAGGACAAGAGAGCTGATAACAGCTAATAATTACTGTACTAAGATGTTTGTGGAACTGCAATGTTAGGGATCAAGTCAGATTAAAGTGCTGCTGGAAATCACCTGCTCTGTGCACATCTCAGTGAATTGGAAAAGCAGCGAAGCTGGTCTACGCTGTGCCCAACTCCCTCTGACATTAAACATCATCATAGTGTCAATTTAAGTGGCTGCCACAGCACAGAATCACAGCCTGTAGCTCCTCCCACAAACGCTGTACCTGAGCTTCAAAGCTGGGGTGAGTGGAAAGTTTAGCTTATTCACACCCCGTCAATTCCTCCCATCATCAGCAGTCAGTGTGTCCTTCCTCTCTATTCCCCACAACTCACTGAGATACTTCTCTGTCTTTTTGCATGGATCAGAGCAACAGAAGAGATACAATGCATGTCCTTTCTGAAGCACTCTGTCTTCATCCATCTTCTCACTAATTAATGGGCTTGACATAATTAGTTTTGTTTAAAGTCAGGCTATAGCTGAGCCTTTATTCTGACTTGAAAAAAATAAGCAGCCATGAACTTACAGGAAATCGCACTGCCAGCAAACAGCTCAGCTGGCTGCAGACTAATCATCTTTTCTTTCCCCGTTGTTAAACACATTCTTGCTCTTGGAAACTGTTCAGTAGTTCATTAAACTAATAATCCTATTCAAATCCTACTTCACAAATGGATTTGTCAGTGCTGTTCCTTTCAGGAGACAGTAATTCTAAATTGCCTCTACTTTAATGGGTTTAAGGACAGATTAAATCATAGCTTTAGCTGCGATTTATTGCTCCACATTATTTCATTATTTGCTATTTGTAAAGGCATTGGCGAATAATACACTTGTTTACTTGCATTTACTCCATTCTTTGCATTTGTTTCATACTTTCCCCTTATTAAAGATTGGGAAGGAAACAGAGAACCATTTTCTAATAGAACCACACACAATCCTGCATTTCAGCAGTGGTGACAGCAGCATGAGCCTCAACTGGTGCAGATTTGTACAAGCACGGCATGCAGCTCTTGTTCATCGCTGGTGAAAATGCACAGCTAGTGGTGCTGACTGTGCTGCAAAATAGTGTTTTGTAGCTGAGTATTTGCTCTATCAAATAGAGGTTTTGTGCTCTCTGTATCTTGTTTCAATGGAAATAAATAGGAGGCATTACTTTTGAAGTGACCTACACATTAATTAACGATGGCTTCATATAAAGCCACTGGGCACCAAAGCAGAGCAGATTTCCAGTGCTGCTTGGGTTTACACAAGGCTTTCCTGGGAAACCCATGGGGAATTACTCGTACAGTACTGGTACAGTAGGAATGTGTGCTATGTGCAGGAGCAGGAAGAAATACCAAACATGCTTGCATATTTGATTCCTCCAGAATCCCCACATTCCCCCTATGACAAGTTGGAAAGAAGTGGAAGACACCTGGGTCATACTTCTTTGTCCAGTTCAGGTGCGATCCTAATTTCCTGCCCAAACTTAAATCAAACAAAATGTAGAGACGGAGAAAATCCATAGTTCCATCTGCTCAGGACAAAAAGAGGGGCACAATGGAGTAATTGGTAGAAGAAGTATCAAAGAATCATAGAATCATAAAATTGCTCAGATTGGAAAAGACCTTCAAGATCATTAAGTCCAGCCTCAGCCTAACCGTACTTCCCTAAATCTAACAACCCTCTGCTAAATCACATCCCTGAGCACCACATCCAGATGTTTTTTTAAACACATTCAGGGATGGAAGAACCAGCTCTAGCTTGTTGAAGTAGGTTCCTTTAAGTTCTCTCATGCATACATTTGTCTGTCATATTCCACTTTGGGAGCAAATGCATTTCTGCCATGGACAAAATGATCTGTTAATGGCATGTTAATATTATAAAAGACTTTTAAGATCTGGCAGGATAGGAGGTATCAAGCATACTGTATAAAAGGAAAATAGATTTTATTAACTTGCATTGACAAAATGAATTCTTTCAATAAAGAAGTCAAGGATACACACAGCTCTAAAGCCTCGAGTAGAAGGCTTCCACAGAAGAGAAGAGGAAGAACTCAGGACTATGTATTGTACCATCATCATTAGATCTGACCAGAGACTCACAAAATCTTTTTGCCTCTTTTCTTCCTTTCAGTACTGGTCTACAAATTTTTGAGCGCTGTCACCAAAAATAGAGAGCAATCAGGCTGGGTTGGCAGCCCAGATCTTACACAGTCATCAGGCTAAGAAAGGGAAGCCACCAGTTGAACTCAATGTAATGCAGTTCAGCTTCACTGTATTTTAATTCTGGAAGTCTCAGAACTAAAGAAAGTCTTAGAAACAAAGATATCTAAAATGAAGGCTGAACTGAAATTAGTGTATCTCTCTAAAAAAAAAACGTGTGGGTCTTGGAAAGCAAATTCCAAAGCAAATATTTGAAGTGCTGCCATAAACACTACTGAAATACACTATGGTTAAATATATTTAGAGGTTCATATGTATGTCAGAGGTGTGAATTTATAGGACAGATGATTGCAGTAGTCAAGATATGCCACCTACATATCTACACTATGAAATAACAATAAATTAAAATAATAAAAAAAGAGAGAAAAACTACCATTTAAACTTGCAGTAATAAAATTTACTATTAATTCATTTATTTTGCAACTAAAGCTTTAGCCTGTGAGTAAACCAAACCTAAAATTATAACTTTTCAGATTGTCCCAAAAAAGGGTAATAAATGTGGATAGACAGATCAGGGAAGATGTTCAACCACAAGTGCACCTCTCTACATTTGTTTCTAGACAAAACAGCATCAGGGACTAGCAGGATTCTGGGAATCTACAAAAGCAGTGAGTCTGTAACTGCAGGGGATGGCTTTTGCTGGTTTGCAGCCCCATCTATACCAGTACAGTTGGTGACATCTGTTGCTGTATCCTCAGCCCAGGAGAACACTACTTCAAACATCATTCTTCAATAGATTTCTCATTTCAAGTGGTTTATCTACTTGTGAAAAAGGAGACTTTAAACAAGCAGTTTGCTGATGGGCTGGAAATCCTGAAGGAGAGGTTTGGACACAGAACACGGGAGACTCTCAGGGTCACTTCACAGAGAGCATGGGAAGTGCCCGAGGCACGAGCCCAGCCACTGTGCTTTGGCAGTGCTCCCTGCATTGCCCACCGTCATTCTCTCAACAACAAACTGCCCTCCCAAGGGCCAAGAAACAATGAATCTCCAGCTATCTTAATGTACATTTGCTGAGATGTCTTTAAACAGATCTTGCACGTTCCCCAGTGGAGTTTTTCTCTTCCTACTGCAATTGCTTCAGAGGGCATTAGGAAAGCAGAGGGAAAACCAAAGAACCAGTGGTGTGGTCCTTAGCTCTCAGCAGGGGATTTGGAGCCAGACACTTCGGGCCTGTTCCTGATTGTGCCTCAAACTTACTGTGTGGCCTTCAGTTGCTTACACAACAGATAATTTAGTATTGCTTTTCTTCAGTGTTGGCAAACCAATGTCTGAGGCTTCAGAGCAGGCTTCAGAGAAGTTTTCAGAAGTCCTTTCTAACTTGGAAACTCAGGCTTCATTTTTTAAAAGCATATGGCATTTGGATGCTTCAGGCCCACTGAAAGTCATGACAATTCAAGCTGTAAGTCATTTTTGAAAACAGTGTCTGGTTACCTAAGTCCCCAAGTTTCATAAGATGACTGGCTTCTAGCGACCTTCCCTGAGATCCTGTGAGGAATGGAAACAGCACTTCTGTGCTCTGCTCTTCCTTGTTTCTCACAGGGCTACACAAGATAGGATAATCAATGAACACATGAACTAACTCCATTTCTTTCTATCTGCATTACGAAAATTGTGATCACCTCTAGCCCTGGGGAGCCACAGTCTCTGGTCTGGCAGACTGTCATCTTATCCTTTGCAAGAAATGTCCTTCATCCCTTTAATCATAAAGATTTTGAATGTTTTATCTGAATGGACTCAAAGATACCTGAAGAATCATAGTAAAAGTCCTTTCAGATTTTACTGGGAGAGACACAGGGTAGCCCAGCTCTGTGAGGGAGCTAATGGCCACTTTTGGTATCCAGTTTTGAGAACACCAAACCCCTAGGACAGCTGTTGTCCATCATTTCCAAATCCATCACAGCAGAAGCAAGCGGCCATGAACTTTTGAATTCCATGAGCAAATGCTGCAAGCACCGTGGCCCTGCCTGTTGCAGCTCTACTGCCAAGCTTGGGTTCCAGCTCCAGCCCAAACATGTACATTTAATTGTCTGGGCTGAAAGCATGCTGCTCCATCCCATTCAAGAAGCATTTCCCAGCAAGTTCTGGAGGACTCTGGCACCCTCCAAACTTTGCGCGTGTATCACGTTCTGCTCTGTTTCTGCCCGCTAACACAGGAATACTTTCCAAGTACTACAGCCAGGCAGACTTAAAATAACCCAGAATCAGTTCTAGGGCCAGGAACCATCTTGAGAGCAAGCAAATACAGCTGAGCTCCAGCACAAGCTTGAGTATTCTTTAGCTGAGCCCTGTCTCCCTCCTCAAGTGGAAAATCCTCATGGATCCAGCTCTCATACCAATTTTTCTACAGGTGGGGCCATAAGCCCCAACTTTACTTCACAATAGATAACTTAGCGTGTACACCTGCCCATTAGCAATGGTAGAGAGAACAACTACCAATGTAAAAGCAGCCAACAGTATAACCCACATCAATTTGCAGCGTGACAGAGATTGCACACCCAGTCAACATCCTCACTGGTGATAGAAAGACCAGCCAGAGCCATCCCTCCAGGTAAATGCCCAAGACTCCTCCCACCTGCAGGCAAAACGTTGAAGACTCCTCACAGTACTCATGCATGAGCCCAAAACTGCTGTGACCCACTGATCAAAGCAGAAGAGCTCAGTGCACAGCATGCTATTCACACAACAGCCTGGGTTCTCTGCCTGCTTTGCTATTCCCCGTGGCAAGAGCTGTCCTTCTACACTATGTCTGCAAAGCAGATTCCTTTCTGAGCTCAAGGAAAGGGCAGAAAAGCAATTCTGTAGGCATGCTACTATGTACTATGATAATAAACCAAGTTCTGCTTTATAAAATAGAAATGAACATTAAACGTACCCTCGTAAAGTGTCTTGGCCTCTTCTTCTCACTCTGTTTGCTGGCTGTCTTTCCTCATAGCCTGCAAATCTGTCTGTCTGCAAGTCCCCTTCATATTGACCCTGGGCTTGTTCCACATACAAAACTGCCGTACATCCCAGCATGAACCTGGCCAGCCACAATACCCCCATGATGGCACGGATTCCACGGTTCCTGTCTGCCCTGAAATCTTCTTCCAGCTGGTGGGTCCCTGCTGCCTCGGTGGAGAATGGGTTTTGGCAGCAGCCCTTAAATGCCAAGGTGCCTTCCTGCTGTTCGCTTTCTAGAATCAAAGACAGAAGAAAGAGAAACAAACAAGTGTTCTCAAGAGCTTCCCCATTTTTAAAATTCACCCCAGGCTGCCCCTCCCCAGAGTTAATACAGTGAAGTCATATAGTCACACTGAGTGTGGCTCCTTGTACATGCAGCCAACATGCTCACAATGTCATTTCCCACCATATCATTGCCAAAGCCCTCCTTTCCCAAGAGGTAGGAACCAAATGATCTCTAAGACTCATGATTTTGCCCTTACATCCATTTTCCTGCCTTTCTGGTAGGGAAATGAAGAGTGTCCATAGAGCACGTGTCCTGGAACCCCCTGGTATCAGGTTATGCTACTGAATTCGGCACAGTAGCTGAATTCAGAGGAGTAATATGAGATGTGGAGCTGTGAAGCAAGAAGAGACCAGGGATCAACTTCCCAGGCCCCACTATGTTGTATTCTAGCCAGGCCAGGGCATGGGATAAAGATTAGTTGCTTGAAAACAACCTCCAGATACTCTGTATTTTGAGCAGTCAGAGGGAATGGTAGAAAGCACATCAGAGGGGCACGTATGTCAGCGCTGAGGTAGGCAAAAGGGTCACTGCAGGCTGGAGGGGGGTGTAATGTTGTTGTCTGAGGCTAGAGGATGAAGGCAGTGCATTAAGCTAAGCCTGGCTTCCATGATGGTGAAGGGACAGAGAAAAAGGCGGAGGGCTGGGCATGCCGGGAGGTGTGTAGGAGCAAAGCCCTCGGGGTGAGAAGAGCAGGGCCAGCTCTCCTGGGCTACAAGCCTGCACCTGGGCACACGCTGCGCAGGGCCCACTGCCGGGGTTTTGCCCTGAATCACACCAAAGCAGCCCCGAGAGATTTCCAGTCTGTGTGGCCCAGCCCTGATGGCCAGAACCACGCTTCCTATCCTGGGGTGCAGCGATGGGGGCAGCTGAGGATGCTGCCCTGGGCCAGCGGCGCAGTGCCGGGATTGAGCCCCGCGGGGCGGACAGGGGTCACCTCCTGCCGCGGGCACCGAGGTTACGAGGCACAGCGCTCGCTGGAGCAGCTCCGTCTCCGTCCTCACCGTCATCTGAGTCCCACGCGGCACTGAGCGCACGGCAGAACGGCCTCGGGCCTGGGGCGCAGCTCCCGGTACCGCTCAGCCCCAGGAAGGCCGCCGCAGCGCCACGAGCACGGCCCGGCGCGGGGCGGGCTGGGGGCGAGCGAGGGAGGGCGCGGGGCCGTGCGGGACGCGCCGCGGAGACCCCCGGGCTGCACCCCCCATCCTACGCCGTCGTATTCCTCTCCCAGCCCGCGCCGCCCCTCCCGGTCCTCGGCTCCTCCGTTCCTCGGCTCCTCCGCTCCCCACCCCCGCGCTCCGGGGGCCGGGGTCCCTTCCTCCGCCCGCAGGCAGCTCTCCCCTCCGGATTCCGACGTGTGTTTCTCCACGGAGGGGGTCCCACCGGCCTCCCTTCTCCACCCAGAGTGGAAATATCTGAGAGAGATGGGGCCCCTCAGCTCCCCCTGCCCACCCGCCAGCTGTCCCACAGCAGCACGTTCCTGCTTCAGCCCAGTCTCACAGCAGACACAATCGGCCCAGAGCGAGCCTGAACCAAAAACAAACGAACGAAAACCAAAATCCAAAAAACAGAACAAACAAACAAAACTAACAAAAGAATACCCAAAATAACAGTAATAATAATACAGTAAACGCTCCCAGCTTCAGAGCAATGTCCTAGCTGGGAATCTCCGCTCTTGAGGGCACTCATTTTTCAGGCTCTTAATATTTCAAATGCAGTGAATGAGAAAGACGGAGTGGGAAGGAAAAGGCAGGGCTGGGAGCAGAGGCAGAGACAAAGAAACGGCCTTTCCTGCAGCAGCCCTGCGAGCTCTGCTGCTGCCTTGCTGCACATGCCTGTGCCGAAGGCTGGGATGTGATTATCTTCAGGAGGACAAAAGGGAGAGCGTTTACTTTTCTCCCAGAGCTCTATAGGTGGCACACACATGGAAAAGAAGTCATAAAAAACCCACATTTCTTACACTTCGAGAGATTTCCAGCTTTCATGCAAAAACTTAAACTGAAGGAACTCCATTTCCTCACAGAGAACTGAGAAGCATGACAAATGATCGATACATAGGCAAGTACCATGAGAGCATTAACACAGTCCTTACTGAGAGTAAGGAAAAGTCATTTTACACCATCCAAAGAGAATTTTAAGAAAGGCTCAAAAGTTACTTTGAGCTATAAGAAATTCCATCAAGCGCCACTGGTAAGAATTGCACTGAGAAAGCAAAGAGAGAATCAATCACTAAATCAGACTTAAAACGTAGCTGCAAGTTTGGAAGGAATCGGGAAAGACATCTCAAAAAGCCATGTCTCTGAGTGTGCAAATTAAATTAACCCCCCAAAAGATGTGCAAAACACCATAAAATACAGTTAGGCAAACAAAGAATTGCAATTACAGATAGAAAGAAATCAGATCTTAGCTACGCAGGTCTGGATTTAGTCTGAAACTGTTTAAATACCTTTACGTCCTGGAACTGGTGATGTGCCCAGAGCTCCTTTGTTTAGTGGAGATCTGGGCAGAAAAGAAGGGAATAAAACCCTCACCCTTGAAGGAGAGAAGAAAAGGTACAGCCTAATCCAAATTGAGCAGGGGGAGGGCCTTGCGGCGGAGGAAGGGGTGCAGGAGGAGTGGGAGTAGCAGGAGGACAACCCTACCGCATTCTTGAGCCAAAAGTTTTTAACTTCAAGGAGGGGCTGAGGAGGGGGGGGGGGGAGGTTGGATTTAGCGTTTGCATGCAGACGTGGTTATCACCTAGCCGTTCCTCGTGAGCATAAGGCTCCTTGGCTCACTTAATTAGTGAGTGCTTTCAGTTCAGCTGGACGAAGTGACTCCTTGTCCTAAATTTAGGCTGGAGCTGCGGGAGGTAGAGGGGCATTAGTAACAGTGACTTCACATCAAAAGGTGAATTTGGGTAAAAAAAAATAAAATCATTTTCAATTTGGGTCTGGTTCCTCATCTCTTTTTTGAAAAGTGATAGTGTGCTAAGACAAGCAGAAAAAATAAAAAGGTTTCAAGTAAAGCAATTTTTCTTCTTTTTGTTCTCTTGTACAGCTAATATAAAACGAGGCAAGACAGGGGACTTGAAGGAATTGATGACACAGCCTAGAACCTTCACACTCAGAATTTACCTTGGCTCCAAAAGAGAAATTCTTTGAAGTTACAAGCACTTCCTCAAGGTTAATAAATAATAAATGTATGACGACCTTTGTTTGAATGTCAGATCTGAGTTTAATTCTGCTTTTTGGCTCTGTGCAAAAATAATTTCTCTGTCTCTTGCTTAGGAGCCATTACTGATGTCTTTTCTTTATACAGAAAATACAATGCACATGTTCCTCCTCCTCTTTGAACTGTCTCTGCTCCGCGCTGCTGCACATCATCAGAAGGAAGTGCAGTCCGCACACATGGATGGCCAGCGTCTCCCCGGAAACCTCAAATCAAGCTGTTTGTCAGGTCAAAGATGTTCAGATAAGTCTGCACCAAACGGACCCCAAAAGGCTGTGCATGGCATGCGGGTGAGGAAGCTTCCACATTGTTCAGCCATGTGGCTCAGAGCTCAGTTACCTTATTACACGCAGCAGATGGGGGCTCAAACACCGCTCATTTCACAGGGGTGCAGAAATTCCAAGGCAAATCCAAGCTGACAGGGAGATTCAGTCCTTCTCCTCCTGTCCCTCTTTGAAACATCCTCACTGCCGTCTTTGTTCTTTTCAATTTTCCTAATCGACCCCCTGCTAGCTTTATAGAAGTCAGAATGATGCTCAGCCTAATTAACAACAAACTTGTGGAGACTTACAGGGAAAAGGCAGACCTCATTTTCACCAGCAGCCAGTAATGGAGCATTTCAAGGAATGTGTCTCCACCACCAAGTCTGCAGTGTTTTGTAGAGCTCAACAAGATGCAAAAACTATTTCCTGGGCCTAATCCTGTAATACATTTTCCTGTTAAAATAAATGTGAACTTTACCTGATTGAGAAGAGCAGAAGTGGGCCCTTAAACAGAGCGGCACAGCAGTGGAAGCACAAGAAAATACATTTTCCTCACTGGGGGATAGCAAGTTGGTGACGACAGTTGATGCAAAATATTCTTTTTGCCGTTCCACTCTAGTTTAAGGCTTCCTAACTTCTGCATTGTCTTCATGGCAATGTTTACAAAAGTATTGGGTATTTAAAGGTATTTTGGCACATAAAAGTACCCACAGGGTCTTTGTTATATTTGCAGAAGCTCACAGAAATATATCTGTGACTTGACCATAGAATATGTTAAAAAGTAGGCTTTGAAATGTCCAAAGCAGGTGATACTAAAGTGGAAACATTTTCTTGTTTCCTTTCTAGGTGCAAACTCAACTGCAGGTCTTTTTTTTGTTTGTTTGTTGTTTGAAAAGCATTTGTAATTCCAGTTAGGTTTTAGTTGGATACAGTCTAGCGTATCTGTTTAGTGAGAACTGTTCTTTGTGCTTGGAATAGCTGCTGTGTTGTGTCTCACCTCTGCCACGATCCTTCTCATTCCATTTCCTCTGTTAACTCAGATGTAACATGAATCTGAGCGAGCACATTTAATTAATATTTCCCAGGTTCATGTGCTCTCCTTTCTCTCAAGCTTCTCTCTCAGGGCTGCAGTTGGACACAGCCCTGCAAATGACCGACCTGCAAGGGAATAAACTTTTTCTTTGTACAGTCCACATTGAATGGTTAAGAAGCATTTTATCCATTCAGTGTGTTCAGATCCTTATGAACATGATGCTTTTAGCTCTCTCTCTGACTTTCTAGACGGAGGCTTTTCAGCACAGCTGCATCTGATTAAGACACAGCAAGTTCCAGGATTCAGACATAGCAGCGAGATCTCCTTCAAAGTCTCATTTAAGCCTCCAACAGTTCTTTATTTCCCTGCCATCAAATGGTTGTTGCTGGCCACATGAAGTTACAAACACTTGTGTACATTTTGTCTGGCTCTCCATCTGCTTTCCCTCTGAGTAGCTGTTTGTGCACAACAGTGTGCTTACCCAAACTGTTCTTGGGTCTACCTGGTCCAAGGCATAGCGAGTATCTCAGCGTGTAATCTTCCTCTAAAGTTTGTGCCCAGTATAAATTTATAGCAAGCCTCAAGCTGGGGATGGGAGGGGAGACAGCACTGGAGGAATGTCATCTTTCTTTCAGGGTTGTGTCCCAGCCCCCTGGGAAACAAGAGCTGGTGCCTGTGGCTGTGGTGAAACTGCTGCTTTTTCTTCGCTTTCGAATTGTTTCACGGTCCACTAAATTGCCAGGGAGAAACTGGAGTATGAGGCAAAGTAGGATAGTAAAATGTACCCCCAGCCAGCCCACAGAAAGCTACTCTCGGTAATTAAACAAGAAACAGTTGCCCTTGTGTGGTTTCAGACAGCCACATGGAGCATTTCCATAGGAATGAAGATCTGTAGACAGATAAGTATACATCACATAGCGTACCTATCTGTAGCAGTGTTTCTATAGGGTAAGTACAGAAGAAGCTGTTTTAACTAAGGCTCCCTGCCCGACTAACATAATTTAGAGATCTTTTATAGCATGGCCTTTGTGATTTCCAAATCATCCCCACAGAAAACTTTCCTTTTCTGCCTGTAAAAACTGTCTAATAAAGGTTGTTGCATTCCTGTTGCCTTGAAGAGAAGAAAATATTCCCAATTCGGTCTTCAGATTTTCATCATACCTTTTTAGGATGTTCATGTCTTAATGTGAGCTCTGGGTCTTATCATGTGAAGCTCTCCAGAAGTTTCTCATGTGAGTGATGGTGGGTGGAAGTGCATATGTCCATATCCTCTTTTCTGAAATTTAACTTCATCTTCTTCCTTTACAACAAACCAATTGTGATAGATCACCTTTAGTAGACTGTTTTATGTCATATTTGTCTCTTTCCACTTAACTGTGCAATTAAGCATGGGATTTCTGGCCTGCTTTTCACAGTGAAGATCATCTGATATGCTTAGGAAAGGTTCAGAGATGGCTGTGTTGGTATAGAGCCTGCATAGCTTAGTAAGTACAGAAAGAAAAAGACAGACTGTAAACATTGTGAAACATTATTTTCCTGGCATTTTTAATCACCTAATCAAAGTAAAATGTAGAGCCCTACTCACATTCTTTATATTATATATATATATATATGTGTCAGTTGTCATATTGCAAGAAAGATATTCAAATCACATTCTCATAAAATTATCTGATCTATGCTGTTTCCAGATGTTTTACTTTCTATCTCAGCTACCTGTGAATCTTTGTGCTTTGGTACTCAGCATTAGAATATGTAAGTAATGCAAGTTCTTCAGATAGACATTAACACAAAAAATAGAATTTCCTCTTATTCAAGCCATACATGAACCATTCAGGAAGTAAATATGCTTTATATTATGCACTGCAAGCTACCATCTGTTTTACTTCATTATATCTCATACATGGAAAATAACTGTTAATCTATGAAAATGCTCATTAAACTACTTCCACACTTCCTATCATTCCTATCTCATTTAATGAGTATAATTTCAAGTATTTCAAGTAGATTACATCAGTTGCTCTTCTTTTGTCTAATGAAGACGTCATTCCATCACAGAGGACCATGAAGCTGTGCTGGTTGTCTTGGATCACCTCCTGATTTTGCATGCGCTTTGACATCTCTTTCAGCAGGATCTGCTCTGTGATCTCCCCAGGCACAGAGCTGCGGCTCACTGACCTGTAGTTTCCTTGATCTTCCCTTCGTCCTTTCTTATGAATGGAAGTGATATTTCCTTTTTTCCAGTTTCAGGAGACTTCACCTGACAGCCATGACTTTTCAGAAATGATGGAATATGGTTTGGCAGCTGCATCAGTTCCTCGAGGACACTGGAATGCATGTCATTGGACTCCATAGACTTGTACATGTTCAGTGTCATCAGGTTGTCTCAAATTTGCTCTGCTCTTACAGTGGGAGGGATTGTGCTCTCCCACAACCCTATTTAGAATTTCAGGAACATGAAAGATGTTGGAAGCCTGACTGCCAGTGAAGACAGAGGCAATGAACTTGCTGAGTTCTTCAGCCTTCTCCATGCTGGTCTGATGCTCAGACTGGCACCAAAGTCAGGTTTAAAGCACATTTGAAGAGTTTGTTAGCAAGAGATAAAAGACCTTGGAGCCAGGGCAGGCACTGCTGTATTTTTCCATAGCTACATGATTTAGAGTCCATTGTTTTCAGAGGCCCAGCATAGAACCAGTGGGAACCAGTGGGTCTCCTTTGCAGAAATGACCCTGTGGAAAAATAACATGAAATTATCATTAATTACTGTCACTATAATCATTAAAATGCAGAGGGGAGCATGTTTAATATCACCTGGAAAGTGTTTAATCCTTTTTTTTTTTTTGTCTGACTTGGCTGTCTTGTGGCTTCTCCTCTGGGCAACACATGGCATTGGGACCTTAGGAATAAATGTATAATGAGAGAAGTGAACTTGGCTTTTTCTGTATCTGTCACCAGTGTCAGTTCTGATGCTACACATCATCACACTCGTTTTCTGTACTTCTGCATAAACATGTAGGAGATTATTATTAGTGAATGTCAAAAACATATAACAAAGCTAAGTTATGGTTGCTTTAACTTTTCCATTTTTGACTTCATGGAAGGTAATCTAAAATTAGTACAGCTTGCTTCTTGCAAGATGACACAGTTGCTATCAGGACAGCAACAATTCTTAAGCATGATGTCATGTAAAACAATCAAAATCAGACTCTTACATTCGGATTCTTGCTGAGAACTGAGGTCAGGGAATGTGGGATTTATGCTGCTGCTCCATGCTCCCTGCTAGGCTGTGTCCTGGCAGGCCCACAGCTGCTCACTCCAGCTTTGAAATGAAGAAATCAGAGGTTATATTTAAGGGGGATGGTGCATAATAGTTTGAGCAGGATGCTGTATGGCATGTCCAGAGTTTTGTGCCTCAAAGAACAAGACTTAGCCAAAATAGGACATCTTAAGTGACCTAGGTAGTGGAAGGGAAAGGGGAAGGGAAAAATGCACAATCCCTGAATGTGCTTTGCTGCAAGCTAATGGAGAACCAGGGTTGTCTTCCAGGCCAAGTTTCTGGTAGTACAGAGCAGTAACTGCAATTTAGGCTGTGGCATAGCAGGAGCCATGCAGCGGTGTGGGCTCATACAGATAAACCTGGCAAGTTAGCAGAATGTCTGACAGTCTGAGCGAATGGCCCGTGGGTTGTCTGCAAGGCCGCCACGTGGGAAAGCGGCATGTGCTGCTCACAGAAACTACAGACACTTTTTAAATTGCTTTTCATTGTTTACCCATAGTTTTCTCAGCCTTCCATAAGAGTACAGGTCCCACATAGTATTATGTAATCAGCACATTTTTTATGCTTTTCCTGGTGTTCTACATTATAACTGTTTTATATGTGCTCACCCTAGTCCAGGAAACAATTTCCATCTTTTGCGCTGAGACATAATTGTGTCATCTCTCTGTGCTGCAAGGTACCATGCTCCCAAATGGGAGTATGATCATGTTTCTTTTGAAACGTGATTCTGAAGTGAGTAGGAATCAAAAATAAATGTAGGAGACTTCCAGAAACTTCACATCCAATTTCATTTCAAACAAACAGAGATCAAAAGTGGAAGCTATTAACACTATATAAAGCATTTAAAGATTGTGAGGAACAATTTCAGACAAAGGTTTCCATAGGGAAATCATCCTACAAGAATCATTTGACTCACTTAGATTTGTCACCAAAACAGACATCAGAAAAATTTTATCATCCTATTTGGCATTTCAAATAATACGTGCCAGATCATTTCACTACCTCATCTTCTTCCTTTACAACAAACCAATCTACTGTAATTTTTGTTTTCCTAAAACATTTCTATGTGAGCATCAAGGGATGAGGATTAATGACATGAAGCCCATAATGACACAGAGTCAGTGGAAAGGATAGCTGATTCCTGTCCTAGGGTCTTGAATAAACAGGCAAACTGGGCTGTGTACTGTATACTGCTGCCCACAATTAATGCCAGACTAGTTTATTGTGTGATGGGAAGAGTTAAATGATGTCAGTTCCCTGCCTTTGCCATGTAATGTCACTGATCTCTGCTGCATAGAATTTACCGCTTCCCCTAGAAATTTTCTTGCATCACTCTTGGATCAATAGGGGTCAATAGGAGACGGACATCTGCCTAGGTCGGTGACTGCTGATGCTAGCCCATCTACTGACAGTGGGAAATAGCAGTGGCCTTCATCTCCTAGAATACTGCAAAACTCTACAACAGTGCATTGACTAGAATAGTTATTTCAGTTGGAAGGGACCTACGAAGACCATCAAGCCTAACAGGCTGACCAGTTCAGGGCTAACCAAAAAGTAAAGCAAATTTAATGAGGACATTATGCAAGTGCCTTTTGAATCCTGACTGGCATAGCACACCCACCTTGCTAGTAAGCCTGTTCCAGTTTGACCTCCATCACGGTAAAGGAATTTTTCCTAATGTCTGGTTTGAATTTACCTGGCACAGCTTTCTGCTGATACCTCATGTTCTACCATTGGTCATCAGGGAGAAGCAACCAGCACTACCTTCTCCATTTGCCCTCCTCAGGAAGTTGTGGAGATTCATGTGGTAGACTCTCAGCTTTCTTCTCCCCAGACTGGACAAACCAAGAGTCCTCAGCTTCTCCTCACAGGACATGCTTTCCAGCATGTAAGGAAAGGCTTTATTGTAAGGCTTTATTGCCTTCCTCTGGATGCTTTCAGGTATGCTAACATCCTTCCTATATTGTGAAGAGCAAAACCATATAGACAGTGTTCAAGATGAGGCTACACCAGCACTTAGTGGGAGAATTGCCTCCTTTGACCAGCTGGCTGTGTTGAATTTAATGCATCCCAAACTGTGATTTGTCCTCTTGGCTGCCAGGGCGCACTGCTGGCTCATGTCAAGCCTGCTGCCAAGCAACATTCCCAAATCCCTTTGAGCTGAGCTGCTCTGCAGGCACTTGTTTCCCAGTCTGTACCTGTGTCCAGCATTACACCATACCAGTTACAATGAAGAAAATTAACTCTATCCCAGATGAAACTGTGACATTTTTGTTACTACATGCTGTTGCTGATTGCCTACTACTCCAAGGTATCTCAGTACCTCTTCAAGACTTCCCTCCAGGGAATCAAAAGCAGCTCCTATTTTAGTATCATGATCCTTGAAGTTCCTTCCAATCCTGGCCATTCTGTGATTCCATGATTCTGTGATATCATCAGAAAACTTGTTGAGGATACATTCTATTCCTGCTTCCAGATCATTGATAAAAAACGTTGAACAGGACTGGCCCTAGAAACGAGCCCCGGGAAACCTGCTAATGACTGGCCTTCAGCCAGATGTAACCTCATTCACTGTGATCCTTGGAGCTGTACCACTGAGCCAGTTCATTATCCAGTGTAGCATGAACCTATTTATCTCACAGTTGGACAATTTGTCCAGAAGGATGCTGTGAAAGATGGTATCAAAAGCCTTACTAAAACTGAGAAAGATTATGTCCACTGCAGGTGACCTTATGATGGAAAGAAATTGAATTACAAAAGCATAAACCCTTCATGAATCCATGCTGACTATACCTGGTAACAGACTTAGTTTTTCATTGCCTTTCAATAACCTCTCAGATTATCTTCTCCATAACTTTTCCATGGACTGAGATTGAAATAATAGTTTGTAACTTCTGTTGTCTTCACTCATACTCTGTTCTGCAGGTGGGCATAACACTGGCGACTTTCCAAGCAGTGGGAACCTCCCCAGACTCCCAAGACCTCTGCTAAATTGTTGTGAGTAGTCCAGCTGTGTATCTGCTAATTCCTTCAGTATCACAAGTGAATCCCATTAGGCCCCATGGACTTATGAACATTCAGCTGATACAAGTAGTCCCTTTTTATTTTGGTGACCACAGATGGTAAGTTATTTCTCGCACAGCCATGATCCTCCAGCTCTGAGGTCTATGTAGGACAAGATCTGTCATTACTACTAAAGACCAAGGCAAAAAAGCATTACATACATCTGCCTTTTCTTCATCCTTACTTCTTAGGTGATCATTGGCTTCAAGTGTCAGTCCAGTGTTTTTCTTTGATCTCCTCTTGCTTTTCACAAAGGAAAACTTTGGACCTTAATATTTCACAATATTCCTTATGCTCAGGACATAAATTAACCAAGGTATATGGCACCCAGGCAAGAAACAGGGCTATAGAGTCTCCAGATCCAACCATCACAGCCTGGGGTGAGCCCTAGAAGAGCTGCCTCCACAGAAACAAACAAACAAACGTCTCTGAAAAAAAAAAAACCCACAAATGACTCTCATTAACATCTTCACCAGTTATTCAGAAGGTTTATAGCACAGCTTATAGGTAAGTATCTGTTTTTGCAGAAGTCCCCACTGGACCCTCCTTATCATTAATCATTGTTTGGTATTTCTAGAAAGGCAGGTTTTGTTTGGTGTGTTGCAAAGCGAGCCACAGGCATGAGAAGAGCATCTGACTCCCAGCATACTGAGTGACAAGCAGTGGAGAAGTGGGGAAAGGGACTGGCAACAACCTTTGGGTGCACTGAGCAAACCAGTCACTTGTGGCATTGGTGGGAGATGTTACTGCAGGTGCTAGAAGCAGTGGGAGAAGATAGGAGTCAAACCTGCATTGAAATGCTCAGGACAGTAATATCAGCCATCAGCCTTACCATTGCCTACAGTTCCCATGCAGGATCTGCAGAGTCCTGCTGCAGTTCATACAGTACTAAAAAAAATAATTGCATTTTAATAGTTAAAGCAGTCCTTTGTTTCACAGTTTTCCAAAAGCAGGATGTGCACTTACTTCCTTTGCCTTTTGGGTCACATTTTCCAGATATTATGACCGTGATTGAGGTTGGGCAGGAAAGAATAGCTTTCTTCTAAACATGCAGGACAGGAACAATCCTCTGTTCTCAGTGCATGCGATTCCAACCTGAAACCATTATTACTTTGTATGACCCACAGACAATAATGGAGCCTGAAGTGGCCAGGTTCCTGCAGCAGGCCAGTCCTTGCTCTGCTTGCATAGTTTCAGTGTTTTCACTCTGCAACACGATTGGATAGGGATCCCACCTGGGAAGTATCTGCTGGCTAGGAGACAGCCCTAGTGCAGCTGGGCTGTGAGTCACCACATAAGTGCTAGTTAGATGCATCCTTGGTTCTATTAGCATTACAAGAGTTAAATTTGGATTAACTGTCTACCTGCCAACCTGAGACTTGGAGGTTCAGTCAGAGGTATACAGATGGCACTGGGTCAGATTCAGGCCATGATGGGGTTGCCATTGGCAGTCACAGGAATCTTAGAGCTACCCTGGGAGGGTTGAGGGACATTGCTAGTGGAGCTGGGGACAGAGGGGGCAAGAGGCAGTCAGCTCATCACTGCTATCTGCCTTTCCCAGAGCTGTACAAATATTCCTTAATTTTGCACACAAGGCACTTATGTAACAGGGCAGTGATGTTCCTGTGGAAATTGGGATGCATACTGATCTGAGCAGACTCATCTACTTTGCTGGAGCCAACACTAAAACTCAAACAAAAGGTATCCACTCGTGATAAGTTGCTATCAATGTTCTGCTCAGACCATGGCTCCCATCTGTGTGTAAGATCTGCAGTCTTGGAGCTTGCGATTACAGTTGCAACATTCCTTTTGTTTTCTAGGAATTCAACTCCACCACAGAGGGAAACCACAGGGAAATTGTTTCAGTGTGCACTCTGGATTGGGAGAGGAGGAATGAGGCTGAGGCATGATGTATCACACACAACTCAACAGCCAAAATACCATAGAAAAACACACTTTTATTTAAACTTAAGGAAAGTAACTTTTTTCTCTTTAGCTTGGCAGGCAGCAGCAGCCGTGCTGAGCCTAGGCAAGTGTAGATCAAAGCCAGGCAAGTCTGCTGTGAAAATCAAGCACTGGACATTTATTAAGGTTTTATTCATAAAAAGCCATGCAGTGAGTGCAGTGGGATTTCACTGTGGAACTTTTGACATGGGGGCTGCCTGATTTAGAATGAACATTGCATCTTTCTCCTGCCAGGAGTAAGGTGATCCCTCCATTTCCTGTGAAATTCAAACGAGGGATACACACCTTTCTTGTTGCCCTCAGGTGGGCTGGAGCCTGCATGCAGCCCTCATTTGTGGGGTGAGGGATTTGCAGACTTGTAAGGGCCATCCCTCTGCACTCTCCTAGCGGATGTTTGAAAGTAGAGGTGTCCCCACTGCAGCTGTCTGTGCTAGCCCAAAGAGGCCCACCTTTCCCTTGTCTGAATTCCAAGTCCCTTGCTTTCAAACCTTTTCATTTGTAGTTCTTTTCTCTCCTTTGTGCAATCTGTAGCACAGAAGTTTAACTTGGCAACAGTGTCAGAACAGATGGGGAACACTGGACCAACTTCCCAGATCCCAGGAACTTCTTCTCAATGCTGCATGCAGGATTTTCAGCTGCTTACTACTTGAATCTGCCAGACATAGCCCAAAAACAATTTTCAGATAAAGAAAGGGGGATTTTCTTCATGACATCGGCAATCAGTGAGTCACTGCATGAGTGTACTCCCCCAGTGGAGTGGCCAAAATCCACACATTTCACATGAATTAATTTCAAGTGAAAAAAAGCCACAGTGATAATTTTAGGGAAACCTATAGTATCTATTCATATGACTCACTTTATAGAAGTATCAGTGTGATAAATCCATAGTTGGATACTTTGATGGTTGGATACTACTCATACCTTGAAGATGAAGATCAAGCAGAGCTCTGTGCTTGCCTTTCAAGCACATTCACAGAGTTTTGAGCTCAGACATGAGCAAGGCATGGTTTGGAGTCATTCCTCTTGGGAGAGAACATCCTCTTATTTCCTTTCAGGAAAAGAAAAGAAAAAAGAAAAGAAAAGAAAAGAAAAGAAAAGAAAAGAAAAGAAAAGAAAAGAAAAGAAAAGAAAGAAAAGAAGAGAAAGAAAAAACCATACTCATTCTCATTAACATTGTGTACAGTCCAAGTCTAGAGTAGGCAGCTGGCTCAAGAAGATACAGCAAAAGAATGAACCCACAGGGACTGGAGAGGTTCAGGAGGGGAGCGGAGGGCAAGACTTCCCACTTTCAATTGTAAGAGAGTCAGAGTGCATGATATATGAGGAGAGATTGAGTAAAATGAGTTTGTTCAGTGTGGAGAAAGCAAAGGGAGGATGATCCTGTTACTGCCTACCGCTACCTAATAGGAGAATAACAGGTTTTCTCAGAGATGCACAATGAAATGCCAATATGCAATGGATGCAAGTAGAACAAGAGAGAAGACTTGGCATTTTCCCATAGGCCTCCGATGAGAAGGACTCAGTGATGAAGCAAAACTAAGAAAACTAAGAAAACTTGTGCTCAAGTGTCTGTGCTTTGAAAAACAGATGAGTTGGTTCTGTATTTCATTAATTCAAGCGGGAAGGTGAACGCTGAAACACTGTTATGAGAAGACAAGAGATACTGGACTCTGAACAAAGTGCTAGGTTTTTAAGTAGGAACTAAAATAGTAATGACAGCCCAGGACATAACCAATAACCAAAGTGTCAGTTTTGGGGGATTGAGTAGGTAAGAAGTGTTGACAAAACTGTGTCCTACTAGAATTTCTGGAGAGTGAATAAAGCTGCCTTGTGATCTGGACCCAGGTCCTGTTCACCGCTGTGTTATGATCTTTGCTGTTGTATGGAGACCATGTGGTGTCCCTTTCCTGAACTACACTCATGTCGGAAAGGCAGAATTTTAGATATTTAATGATATTTGTGCTATAGGGAATATCACACCATTATGCAGTCCCAAAGGCACCTACCTGTTGGAAGTGGAACGGAGATAACCACAGACTCACAAGGCATCCTGTATATGTCATGGGCTGGTTGCTCCTCTCACCACTAGCTTTGAAGGCACCATGGGTTTGTGTGACTGATGAGCGTTTCTCAAATGAGATGCTTGCTCACAGATTGTTCCTTCCCACTACCAGACTGAATGCACCTCCTTATGCAGAGAGGCAAGTGACAAGCGTCCCCTACAAGAAGATAAAAGCAATAAAAGCTACCCCATGTATGATGTTTTAAATTTCCTACCCAACACTATTTTCAGATGGAAAAGACCTATGAAGTCATCTTTTACAATCCCTGCCAATTTATGATGTTATATTATATTTTGTTTTCCTTTCTCAGTAGACAAAACAACTACATGTTGACTGGGACCATGGACCTCTGAATTTTGATCTTCAAAATTTGTCTGTTTGGTTCTGCTCTGTTCAAACAAGTGATCTTTTTGTACTCTGAAAAGAAGGGCAGAGTAGAAACTGGCTGATGTGAATGAAGGGCCGGGAGAAATATTCCCAGCATCTTTCTTTGGACTGAAAATGGTTGTTTCAAATGTGTCATCCCATCTTAACCCATCAAATTCCACAAGTGTTACTGAAAAGAAGCTGTCCTAACGCTGACCAAGCATTAGAGCTCTCAGCTGATTAGAGAGCAAACATCTATAGAGGGATTTAGAAACAAATAAGAAGTACAGTGCTCTTATGTTTATGAATTTTTGCAGTTCTGCAAAACATTTTGCTAAAACAGCATTATTCTTCCTTGAATAGATCCTCCCCTGTAGCAATGACTCTTGAGACCTCTACCCACTATCAAGTGATGGGACGATGCCCTTTAATAGCTTTTAACCATTTTCTTTTATATCATACCTTCTCAAATAAGTTCTGCTAAAAGCAGAGATATTTTAAAAAGAAAATTTCTGAGTTCTGTGTATACTTAAAAATCCACTGTAGATGAATACCTGGGTAAAGATGAAGATGCCCTATGAAGATTATAAGCAGCGCTTCCTGGATGTTCACATGTGGAAGAGTTCCTCATGTGCTTTTTAACCTTGTCTTCTGTCTACCCTGTCTACTAGAACATACAATATGGGAAATGTTTTATCTTTTCAATCAAGTCTTTTTTACCTTGGATGAGATTATTTTTACTAGTTATTTCAGCTCCCTGACTGTGGCAGGCTGAATAAAGACATACTTGTACACTTCAATTACACTTATGGCCACCAGGCTCCCACATGCCACCAAAGCTGATAAATCAATATTAAGAGTCATTCTGTATGCCAACAAGCAGTCAGTTTCAGGAGATAAGGATGTGGTGGGGGACCATATCAAAGGCCTTGCTCAAATCCACATAAATGACATCAGTCGCCTTTCCCTTGTCCACCAATGCTGTCACTCCATCATAGAACACCACCAGATTGGTCAAGCATGACCTTCCTCTGGTGAAGCCATGCTGGCTGTCACGGATCACACACCCATTCCTCATGTGATCAAGCATGTCATCCAGGATGATCTGTTCATCTTCCCAGGCACAGAGGTGAGACTCATCGTCCTGTAGTTCCCCGGGTCCTCCTTGCTCTCTTTCTTATAAATGGGTATGACGTGACCCTTCCTCCAGTCATCCAGGACCTCACCTGACAGCCACAACTTTTCAAATATGATGGAGGCGGCTCGGCAACTACCTCAGCCAGCACCTTCAGAACCCTGGGATGCACACCATCCGGCCCCATAGACTTGTACACATTCAGTCTCATGAGGTGATCTAGGACCTGCTCTGTCCTCACAGTGGAGGGTGATTTACCACCCTGGCCCCACCCAGAGGTTTAGGGATGCAGGGCTCAGGGGCGTGAGAAGTACTGGAATCCTGGCCGCCAGTGAAGGCCGAGGTAAAGAACTCATTCAGTACCTGCTTCAATTCTTCTCCAGTGACACATGATCTGCAATCTGGTGATCAGTTGCTTTCATAAGAAGTCTGCAAATTTTGATTTGTCTGCCTGTTCAGAATCAATTGCTAAATACAAACTTATCTCAAATTTTATACTGCACAAGGCTATTCTTCACTTCTTGTTCAAGATGTACATCAGTGGACAAAACTGCCTCTGCACTGTGATCATTGTGAGACGAGACAGGCAACACACAAGCTGGGACAGACAGTCTTACTGTCCAATACCACAGAAAACAAATCAACCCAAGTAGCAAATTCAGCCCTGTATTGTCTCTGCAGTAAACTGCAATACTTCAAATGCAGAAGCAAAGCCTGTTTCTGCCACCCACATCATGTTATGCTATAAGAAGGTGGAAGTGTTGCTGCTCACATTAGTAAGCTAATGGGTACTGTTCTCCTGCCCTGAAAACTACTATTTGGATATTATATGCATGGATAACATTGTTTTCCTGACCTAGTACAGGCAATGACATGTAAACAGTTTCTTGACCTCACTTATCCCCTGAACATGGTAACTGGCTGGACAAATGTTCATTGCCTTTCCACATCAGGGTGCTAGCAGTGTATCTGGTTGGACTACAACAGATGTGTGCGTAGACCCACGCAAGAGTCTGCTTGGCTATAAGCCTCTCCTTGTTCCCTAAGAAGAATGCAAAATCTTCACAATACTTTTGAAAGGAATTGTTGAAGGGCACAGGAAGACCAAAAGTGATAAGAAGAATTTGTGTCCACCAGTCTTTAAATGACAATAGCCATTTACAAATGGCTAGGTAGTGTAAGTGTACAGGAATTCCAGTCTCGAACATTTAGTGCAATCAGTGCAGTCTTTAGCATCATCATAAGCAACATGCACAGCAAATGTCTTGGGATGTCTGGCAGAAGAGCATTCTGTTTCTACTGGGAGTTGCATCATTATTTTGTCTTCTCATGGTTATTATTAAGATTTCAGGATCCACGGAAATACACTTTCCTTTTCATTCTTTTGCTTCATTGGCAGACTGTGCTTGTCAGGGCCCTGTGTGAGTCACCATCACCCTCTGTTATGAGTTAGTCTATCAGCTGATGTCATTATTTGACCATAGTAAACTGAATGTCTTTAGTCTGTCGCCTGCAGGGTCTCTTTTCCATGCTAGTGCAATGGGAGAATAAACCAAGCGCCAGTAGTAAATGTTTCCTTTTAATTTATATAGATTTGAGTTAATAGTTTAGCTTTTTCTTCCTTGGGAGCTGCAAAACACCTTCTTTCTGTTTCTGGTGCCAGCTGTGAACTAACAGTAGAAGTAAATTTTCCCCATTGCCAACACCTCCATGACTTATGCACTCGATGTAGGCAGTTCATGATGTCTCTGTCTGGTGTCTGACATGATCCAGGCATTGCCTGTTGGCCTAAGGACTGGTGCAGCTGGTGGAGGCCCAGGAGCTGTGCCAGAGAAGGTGTGGTGTGCTGACACCAGTCTCATGGGTATCCACTTCTGGTGAATGTTCAGGATTTTCACTAAGACAGGGAATTAAAAGAGGGACAGGATGAGGATTGATTTTTACTTCCTGAATAGCACAAGTTTAATTTATGGCCTGTATTGCTCTCTGTATTGCCTACAATGAAAATCTGTGGGAGAAGCTTAATGACAAGGTAAAGGTTTGTGGTTCAGATAATATCAGTGAATATGGCTGAGGCCATATCCCCAGAGCTCCCTATCTTCCTAAAGGCGTGGTTGTGTTGTTTTAATGGATGCTGCAGAGTCAGCATGTCTGGTAATACAGTGCTACCACATGCTCATAAGAAATCAAGAACAATACAATTATTAAAGTCACTAGCCATTCCAAGCTTTTCAGGTTTGACTCGGTCTCAGGAACTCTCTCTCCTATCTTATTTGATTTATTAGTCTCAATTTCAGTTAGATTATATTATATTGTGTTATCTTGCATTCCGATATCATAGTAAAATTAGTTTTCCTCCATATATCGTTGCCGCTGTTTTTTTTTTCTTCCTTCCTTGAGCCCAGCTCCCATCTCATTATCCCTTTTCCTTTTCCCTTCCCATTTTGTGGGGCCGGGGGGGGGGGGGGGGGGGGGGGGTTTGACTTCTAAGATATTTTTGATGGCACCTTGCTATGTTGACTTTGACTTTACCACATGAGCCTCTTCTTTGTGTTGCCCATATACACAGATCCAGGTGATTAACATATTTCCCTTTAAACTCCTATAATTCACAGGGAACTCAGTATTGCATCAGCATGAGACAAAGAGTAACAGACTCAAAAGACTTGTTTAATATGACTGCTGTCTACTGAAACTACTGAAAACAAAAAGCCAACCTCCTTGCTGCCAGGGGTGACTGCCTTCAGTACCAGCAGACAGCCCCAGTCAGCGCCATTGAGACTCAGTAGCTCACAATAGTGATGTTAGCTTCAAACTCTTCAAGCGGCTCAGTCAACTGCACTCCAAGAACTTGTGTCCTTTTTAGAAAGATCACTCCTCATTTCTATTTGCAACTTTTGAACTCTTGCATTCACTTCTCCCTGTTTTCCTAGGCAAGGGTACATAGTATAACTCTTCAGAGGTTAACCATAACTTATCGGAAAGTGACTTAAAATTCCTAGTGTGTCCGAAATACTCAAATTTTGCTCATCTATTCAAGTTTTGCTGATCTAATCTTCTCAAGGGTAGCAAAGTCACTCAATGCCTCCTGTGAGCTGGGTGTTTATATCACGCATCTTTGTATCTGCAAGGGACTTTTGTGCACTGGAACTCATTCTGTCATGGTGTTCAGAATGAAGAAAGCATCAGGATTCCACAAAGAAGAGCAGGTGATTGTCCTAAGCAGTGGAGCTCACATCCGTCAATACTCTGAAGGCCAAAAGGTGGGCACTCCTACACTTCAGGAGTGAACTCTGATCAATTACAGGACCACAGAATCAAAGGGGTGAAAGGGACCTCTGGAGATCCCCCAGTCCAACAACCCAAAGCAATTTCCTTCTCAGGGAAGCATCCAGGAGGGTTTGAATGTTTCCAAGGAAGGAAACCATCTCCCTGGGCAGTAATTAAGTTTTTCCCCATGTTCATAAGGAACTTGATGTTTGTGCCATCCAGATTGTGTTTTATTCTGGTTAAAAGCACCTATTCAGAACCATTGAAAGTGATGCAAAATAAGCCAAAGGAGGCAATCATAAAATGTGACTTGGGGGCATGTATATCAAAATAACTACCTACAAGCATTTTCCAGTCATCTTAAAATTAATTCCACCACTTTATGGTAACTGCAGGTTTGTGTACAAAGCCAAGCTCCCAAAAATATGGATGCACTAATGTCTTCCATACTGTAGGAGTGGAAAAACATTGGTTTCATTTAAGGTTAAAGCAAAAATTTGTTCTCAATTGAAGATCCTCTCTTTTATTAAAATGAGAACACTGCTCTGGTAAAGTACAGAGAAGGAGGTGCCAGTGAGATAATGCCCTGCAAGTTTCAGGTTTCTGCAGTCAGTCTGTGTAAAAGATGTGACTTCTATACAAGGCTAACAAGGTTTAGTTTCCTTTCTTTCAAATTGCTTTAGCCTTTTCCTTTTTTTTTTTCATCATTACAATGACAACTGCAAACACAGTAAATGTTCCTCAGTAAATGTTCCGTGCTGTAAAGGAACAATGTCTAGGCTCATCTTTCAGCAGAGATATCCAGTTTAGCTTGCAAAGATTCAAGACATTGTTGAATTCATTTGCAAAAAGATACAGTTAAGGGTTTGAAATTCTAGCAGTCTCACATCTTATACCAATATTGTTTATGTGAAGTTTTGGCACTGGGTATTAGGAAAAAGAACAGTCTAGATTTTTATGCTAGAAGTGGCCAAGTTTTTAAGTAAATAATAGAAGTTGGTCTTAGCGATTGGAAAGGGAGCAAATGTACCCCAAGTGAGGCAAGTCCTCCATCCTAATCACAGAACTTCACCTACACACAAAACTGAACGTGATTAAGAGGAAGACAGAAACAAAGACATTAAGAGGAATGGAACTTGATTTTTGTGGATTACAATAGTGCAGTGGAGGAGTCTGGTGATACTTTTATGGAATCGTAGAATCATTAAGGTTGGAAAAGCCCTTTAAGATCATCAGGTCCCACCCCAACCCATCCCCACCATGCTCACTGTCTCTAGTGCCACATCTCTACATTTCTTCAACACCTTCAGAGATGGTATCTTCACCACTTCCTTGGGTATGGACTATTTTTGCACAGGTGGGAAAAAGACACAGAAATGGTCAAAAGGCTATAGAGTGCACCAGTGGTATAGATAAAGAAAACAGGGGAGTAAAAGTTCTTACAATATTTTACTCCCTAACAGCCAACTAGTGTTTACTGGCAAAGTTCTCAGTAGTCTAGTCTTAAAAGGTCCTGAATAGTTTGCAAGGTGTAGCAGGCTTCCTGTGCCTGAAAAAAGAAGAGACAAATCACTAATTCTCAAGTCTGATGACTAGAAAGGATTATTCTAAGGGCCATAATGGCATCCTCCTCTCCTTCCTGTGTGCGTGGGTGCCAAATTTAGAGACAGTGTAATTGAGGTCTGCCCCTTTCCATCTGGGGACCATGCAGTGAGCATGTCTGGACATCTCTGCTACTGCCTTCCCTGGTATACACAGGACTGCCTGACCGTGGTTATTGTCTCCAGGTTTGATCCTCACCCTGACTTGCTGGCTTGCAATCCTGAGTTAGCCTCAGACCTGCCTTAGAATGATGGACTTCTCACAATCTGGATTCCTTGCTCACCCTTACTGCCACCCCTAAGTCTGCCCTGCTTTGCTCTCTCCAACTGTGGCATGGCAGCCTGCCCTGCTGACCATGCTACCTATGCGCCTCACTCCAGGCTCCCCACCTCTGCAGGAGCAGCCAGAATCACAGAATCATGGAATCACAGGGGCTGAAGGGACCTCATAAGGTCATCAAGTCCAACCCCCTGCTAAAGCATATTCCCTACAATAAGTCACACAGGTCTTGAATATCTCCACAGAAGACTCCACCACCTCTCTGAGCAACCTGTTCCAGTGCTCCGTCACCCTTACCATAAAGAAGTTCTTCCACATGTTTTTATGGAACTTTCTATGTTCAAGTTTTAGGACAGTGTTCCTTGTCCTATTGCTACACAGCTAGCCGCTACTGCTATCTGACACCCATAAACCCAGACTCAGGAATGATATGTAGTCTATTCCTTCTGATGTCTGTAAGGCATTGTACTTTAAATTCATGATGCTATGGGCACTGGGAGAAATGTTCATATTTTTGGTGAGGAAGCCTGGATGTTTTCTGGCTTGGACTTCAACTGCCTCTTCAGTTTAGCTTCCTGGTTTCCCTAAAAACTCACCAGCACAATAGGTCATAATTCCTACTCTGTTTAAGGGATTTGACACAGCCCAAAAGTCACCTTTTCTAAACAGAAGAGACATTTACAGGTACAAGGGAAACAGTGATGATCATAGGGCATGCACTCAAAGCCCAGCAAGAAAAATAGACTCTTCTACCTGACCCAGGATAAAAAAGTATCACGAAACCAGCTCCAGCAGTGTAGACCTGACATCTGGAAAGCAACTTTGCAGACAAGGACCTGAGGGATCTGATAGATAGAAAGTCAACAGCATACCCTTTTTGCAAAGACAGCTAATGGTATCATCACTTACATTTGAAGGGATCAAAGAAGGTGATTCTTCTTCCCTGCTCAGCACTGATGAGGACACAGCTGGAGAACTGTGACCAGTTTTGGATCTTCCAGCACCAGAGAGACATGGATCTATTGGAGACAGTCCAGCAGACTAGTTAGGTTTTTCTTGCAGTTTGGAATATCAGGATTCAGATTTAGAAACTGTTCTGAGAACACGTGGTTCCCAAAGCAAAGCCATCTGAGTTGGGGACACAGAGCTAGCTAACCCATATCTTCTGAGCCTTATTCCTCCTTCAAGTGTTTAAATGATCAGAATGACAGAATGATAGAACGGACTGGGCTGGAAGGCACCTCTAGAGGTCACCAGTTCCAACTCCCCTGACTCAAGCAGGATCACCCAGAGGCCATGAATATCTCCAAAGACTGTGAATCCACAATCTCTCTGGGCAGTCTGTTTTACTGTCTGGATCATGGCAAGACCTGGCAGAAGTATCTATGGAAATTCACAATCCTATTCCTTTGGGCATAGATCTGCTAAGGCCAATTGAGGTGATGGTGGAAAATAACTAGCTATTAACAGAGACTAATACCAAAAAACCTGGTGATTGACATGTGTGCTATTAATGAACACATTTTGAAAAGACTTGGATGTACATAAGGCAGAGGAGCTTTGAAAGGAGCTGTTGATGATCAGGAAAACATTCACAGCGAGCTGCTGAGAAGGCTGAAGCTGGTGCTATAGTGCTGCATAAGGAAAGTATCAACAAAATGAATATGCGCGTATAATACATATTTATTGCAAAGATCCTGTGCTATTGGTGATGTTGAATTTGAATTTATATGTATAACTACATGTCAGTAAGCCACTTTGATCACAGTTAATATAGACCGTAAGATTTGACCAACTTTACCTTGTGGAAACAGTCAAAAAATAAAAATAAAATCAGTAGGCCATGGAATTATTTCAGAGGCAACATAACAGCTAAGGGGTGGCAGAGATCCCACAGACCTTCTGAATCTCCTGTGGGTCCAAATGCAGCAAGATAGTAATGTGCTTAAGCCATGCATACGTAGCTATGGGGGCATACATAGCCTCACTGGATGAGTCAGGGATTGCTCCATGAGCCTTAGAGCACATCTCCAGGGTAGACTCTCAGTCCAGAGCCTGAATTCACATTTTCTGTAATGAGCCAGAGGACAATTTTCTCCTCTTTTTTTCACTGTGAAATCTTCTCTTTCCCCATCCCCTTTCATTGTGTGTCCTTGGCATTTTCCAGAGACACCAGCAAGGCCATTCTGCAGAACGGTCTCTTTTGCAGCTGCATATCACCCAGAGTTTACAGAGTTTCCTGGTCTTACTCACTGGAGACATGAGTTCATTCAGACTCATTCTATATAATCATTAACAGGCACAAAGATGGAAAAAAACCCTCACACA
The DNA here is from genome assembly GCA_035772895.1 of Perdix hodgsoniae. Lineage (NCBI taxonomy): Eukaryota > Metazoa > Chordata > Aves > Galliformes > Phasianidae > Perdix > Perdix hodgsoniae. The sequence goes on from JAPSGF010000158.1 coordinate 377,190, forward strand.
CCAGAGGAGAACATAAACATCAATGTGATGTTCACAAGCTTATGAAGACAGGACTGTGTGAAACACATGGTTCTATTTTAATAAATATTCTTACTTTTCCAGTGCCTTTTTTATGGCTTGTTTTTTGAGCTGTGAATACCAATACTTGTTTTTTTGTTATTGCTGTATTTTATGAGGACAATACCATGTCCATAGCCACAGACATCAGATATTTTGATGGGGAAGATAAGCTTCCAGCAAGAGCTCTTGGCTCCTTCCCAGGTCTCTATAACTACTTCTGGGATTGTTTAGGTTTTTACAGGCATGGATGGGTGATGATGGAGCACTCATGAAGCCCCATTTGCTCTTAAATATTTTGTCTCATCTTTCTCTTAAACAATTTCAGCCCCTATGGTTGGATTCCTCAAGGCCCTTCATATATTCTCTGTCTCACAGCCCATTTGCTGACAACCTTTGGGGCGCAGGGAAGAGGTCTGTCTGCTTTGCTCAGAAACAAGGAGGGCATCTGGAGCATCTCCCTCACTGAAACAGGATTTGATCAAACATGGTCAAACAAGTGTGGATAGGGGGGAAGTAATGGGAAAAGATAAACCCTTCTCCATAGAAAAAGTAGATGTAACTTCATAAACGGCTCTTGGGCCTTTGTAGTTACAGGGATGAAGTCTGTAAGGATGAACTGCTGAAGGGTGGGATCGGCCCTTTGGGATGGATTCAACCTGCTGAGTTTCATCATGGCAAATTTCACATCTCTGAGTCTGAGTGGTTCTGCTCTCCTGTGCAACCTCTTCAACACAGCACCTGAAGCATTTTTCCTCCTCTGGGGGTGCCCCAGAGCTACATGGAAGAAGTAGGACCAGGTCTCTGCTGGCAGTGTGCATGCAGCACTGGGAAAGGGAAGATGGTAGGAAATACACAGAGAATAACCAGTGAGCTGGATGAGCAGTGTGCCAGAGCACCCAGCAAAGACCCCAGACACAGTTCCTGGTTTGACCCACTAAACTTTGATCACAAAGTTTGGGGCTTTTCAGGGCTTTTTTCTTCTCCAAACCCAGAGGGGACACACTCCTTGCAGTTCCTGGAAGGAAGGCAGTCTGTTTTATCTGTGCATTAGCAAGATATGAACTCTAGATGGAACTCCATGTGACGTAAATGTCTGGGCTGTTTTTGGGGAGGGGGAAGGAAACTTAGCACACTGAAGTTCAGGATGACAATTTGGATATGAAGTTATAGGACCAGCCTGTTCTCCCCTCCCCTCCTACTCCTCACATCTTGGCATTCTGCATTTGCTGATCTCCTCCATCATAGCAGCATTGTTTTCGATTTAAAAGCCCCACTAAATACAATCCAGCGTGCATGGGCCCTTGTCTGCAGCAGAATGTAAACAGGGGGACCTCCTTCCAGGATAGGCAGACTCCTCAGAGAGGGCCAAGAGGACAACTTTTGAAGACATCCCATGGATAAGAAATTCTGAAGGCTAAATCAACTATGTCTGGAGGGGTGAAACCCCAGAAGAGTCACGTTCTCTAAATGCTTCATGAATTGTTGTTGCTTTTAACACAGAAGGTATGAAATACTGTCTTTTGAGGTTACAGCTGGGCAAGAATTTGCATGCAAAGACCCAATGGAGAAAGCAGTTATATGTAGTGAAGCAAAACCATGGGCCAGTGACTTTATAAAGGTAAAAAGGCAATCAGACTGACATGTCACCAGCACAGCAGGAGTGCATTTGTGGGGTGCAGAGGGCTTCAAATATGCCTGTTTGATTATAGATTCAGGAATATCCCTCATTACAAATTCTTAGTTAGCAGCCAGCCTCTCCCTGTATGGCTGAGATTCCAGCTGCTTGGTGAAGTGGATGAGCATGGGCATTCAACAGGAAGAAAGAATGTAAAGAAGCAAAGGTAACAGCACTGGTTTAATCTTTCTGAAACCTAGACTAACACGGAGAGAAAACTCACGCATCCAAAATATTCTTTGAGATTTCTGCCCACTACCATCCCACTGCATGTATCTCCTGAAAAACCTTTCATCCTCACCATTCTCTTTTCCTTCCTTTCTGTTTTATTCCTTCTACAGCATTGGTTCATAAGGCTCTTCTGTAATCATTCATGGTTTCCCCATCACTACAAAGAAATGCAGTAGAACAAGCTGAATGAATGCTCAGCACTGATTGTACAGTGCATCTGCCCAAGTGAAAAGGGAGAAAATTCCTTCAACAAACACATCTAATAACGTAGAAGCTAGAAAAGGACTCAAGTTCCATCCCAGCCTTGTTTTCTTTGGTATTTTACTGCACTGCATCACCTCCAGCACTGTTGAACTAGGATGTGCAGCCCTCTCCGACTGTGCTCCTTTTACAACTAAGCCCCATGCTCTCCTTCTTTCTTCCCTCCCACATTGGACAGAATGGTGTTTATTTTGAGAAGAGTCTGTTTTCCACTGGCTTCAGCGAAAGAGGCTTGGTTGGATGGGAGGGAAGTGGATAAAGAGAGGAAAGCACACAGGTTAAACTGGGGAAATTGGGCCTCCTGGCTCTAAACATTACCCAGACATCGGGGGCTGCTGTGTCACACTGACATTGTGAGGCACCGCATGGACTCTCAAGGGAAGATAGTCTTCTCCAGCTTTTGCCAAAATCAGTAGGATTCTGCCCACTTCCTAGAACATTCCTGGAACTGAGCACTTGCAGAGGTGCAGTTCTACAAAGCCATTGTGTTCCATGTGGACAGCTGCCATGGCGCCGAGCTCAGGGCCGCTCTGCACTCCAGGGCCCAGGACTGCTTTCAAGCTCTTGGCCACTTCCTCACCCTATTCACTTGGGTCTGCTGGGGTTAGTCCAGGAATTTCTCCCTCAGTGCTTAGGACAAAACACAGACATGCTTCTTCTTGTCCAGTGCAGCACTGTGACATGGCAAACTGGCTTGCAAGCAATGTGCACACATCCTTTCACAGCTCAGCTGAAGATAAGTCTGTTGTGGCTGCAAGAAAAGCAGCTGCAGGTATTGTAGCTTTCCACAATCTCTGCAGCAGTGTGTGTGCACAGCTCGGATGTCTGTCACTGATGCATCTTGACTTTGATTTGAAATAACTTCAGTAATCAGGAGAGAATAACATAAGATAACATTTGGTTGTGTATGTTGCAAATTTGAGAAATATGATGAACTATGAAACACAGTCTGATGTGTTCTGGGTTTCAGCTGCAGTACAGTCTGTGACCCAACTGCAGGTTGGAAACTGGGCACAGAGGAAATAGGAAATTCATTCTGCTTCAGCATGGGGTACTCCAAAATGTTGCAAGCTGGGAAAGAAAGAAAAAAAAAAAAAGTTACAGGCCAAAACTCTGACTCCCTTTGCCACTTCCTCATGTCTTGTATTACTCTTCCATATTTCAACTTCTGGTTGAGTAGGACCTGGCAGGCAGTTCACACTCAGCCTCTGCACTGTCTCCTTGGGGCAGAGCTGTGCTGTCCTGGCAGCTCTTGTACTGGGGGCAAGCCAATCTGGCTGACAGCTTCCATGCCTGCAGGTACTGTGCTGCCAATCCACTGGGTCACCCACTGAACTGATTTGCCAGGGTGTTAGCAAAGGGAAATTCAACCTTTCCACAGATATTTTCTTTTAATTATTTTAAATAATCTACTCCCCTCCCTCCAAGTCAAATGATAGAAGATTTCCAGTGTTAATTCAGGATCTCTCTGTCACCCCTACCTATAAAGCAATATGATCGTTCAACAGGGAGCTATGACCGCAGCTTGGGCAGGAGCAGAGCGTTATAGAAAATCTGATGACTGTATAGAATAATGATGTAATAGGGGTCCATGAAAACCATCCCATCAAAGCAGATGAACTGCCTTCATTCCAAGCAAAAGCATAGAAGAGACAAAATACTTTGGGTGTCACTTCTCTCCACGTTATTAGAACATTTGATATGGTTCGCAGTCTTGGAGAGAAACCAGAGAAATGTCTAGCTACTGTAAGATGAATACAAATGAAATTAAAGGAATGAACACAGAGCAATTGGATTAGAGTGATGCAGGAGGAGGAGTCTGGACACTCACTGCTGGAGGAATCGAGAGTTTCAGGTTCACATGCAGTAGAGCAACAAAATCCACTTGGGTTTAACGACTGCCTTGGAAATCTCCCAGGAGTCTCTGGTTTCCGGTAAGTTGGAAATAAAACAAACCATTCTCACGGTATTTCAGCCTCTGTATTCAGACTAAACTAAGAAACAAGGAAGGCTGAATTTACTATTTGCACAGCAAGTGAGCAGAAGTTTTCCACAGCCCAAGAAGACTGCATTTCTGGCCATGGCTTATGCCAGCTTTTGGACTCTTTCTTCTGATGCAAATTCCAGCTCCTGTCATGACAGACTCAGTTATTCCCCAAAAGGAAGGGCAAGAATCAAACTCAGGCTTACCCACGGTGGAGGTACTGAGTACACAAGAAGAGCACAAAAACAAAACAAAACAAAAACTGTACTCAATACAGTTGAGGCATGCCAGAGAAATGGGAGAAGTTGGAACCCAGAAAAACTAAGTAAGTCATGACAACTGGCCAGGAATATCCCTATGAAAACAAATCTGAAAGCAGCTACTAGCCACACAGCCAGGACTGCCAGAAACAACCAATTGACCATCTCATACTGCACAAAGTATCTGCCAAGGCTGGAATAAGTGATAGCCTATGAAACCTTGCACATCTTTTCTGACTGAATGTGTCACCTTCCCTCATCCTCAGCTAAAGGTCCTTTATTGAGTGACTGCTTCATAAAGATCTTTAACTCCTTCCACTGTTTTCACTTGCTGTCAGTGCCAGTTTGCATCCAAAGTTTATAAGGTACATGCCTTTTCACATTGTGTCATGAAATTTCAAATTCAGTCAACGTCTTTTACAGTATTTTCTTTCTTCTCACATATTGTTCTTTGTGCCATGTCAACAGAAGTTAACGCTAATCAATCTCAGGAGAGTTCCTAGTGAATGGCACTGCTGTATCTGCCCCATTGTTGTATCTAGTTAGCTGCAGCGTAGATAAATGGGAAATGAGGAACCTTGAAAATTGGTTGAACTGCCAGGCTCGAGGTATGTAATCAGCAGTACAAAGTCCAACTGGATGCCAGTCATATCCCAAGGGTCAGTGCTGGAGCAATGAATGTTGAATGTCATCATTAATGACATGGATTATGGAATAGAGGGCACCTTCAGCACATTTGCAGACAACACAAACTGGAGTAGTTGATACCCTAGATGGGTGTGCTGCCCCTCCATTTAATTTCAATGTGGAACAAGAAATTAGAAAAAAAAAAATAATAATAAATCCACACAACCAAACCAACAAAAAAAAAAAAAAAAAAAAATCCCGCACCCAAGAGCTTATGGATTATGTGATATGTGTCAACACTCCATGGTGGACTTAAAGAGACAGAGTCTAGGATTATGAAACATCGTAGACATGGAAGAAGAAGGAGGCCTAAAGTTGATGTCACATCCTTTCTACATTCTTGCATTTGTTGGTGATGTGCCACATAGCAGCAGCAATCAGGGCAGCTGTTCCTGATAGAGTGGAGGCTTCAACAGAGAGAGAGCTTCAGACAAACATATGCAGTCCTCCAGCTTGGAAAAGCTGTGCAATCAAGTGATCATTTGGTGTGGTGTTAATGAAAATGAGCAGGGTAGACAGGCTCCTATCTGCTACACATCAACTTGTAGACCCTCTGACCCTGAGTGCTGGTTAAAATACAGCAGTATTCAACCCCACCACTGAGGTAAGTACAGCCTCTGGAGAAGGGGAAGGATGGAAAGCGTTGACTTCTAGCTGCCAGAGAAAAGTTTGACCCCATCCTGGGACTTGGAACTTCACAATAGGTTCACTATTCTCAGTGTTGAAGAGGAGCCAGACATCTACTGGCAATGATTCTGGCCCACCAAACCCACACAGGGCAGCCTGGAAGAAGTGGTAAATCATCCATTCATACACAAGCATAAACTCTGAACCTCCAATATGGAAGACAATCAAGGAATTTTGGATATAGCACTGGTGCTTTCCTTGGTGTTTTTAGTGAAAGCATATATATATATATATATATATATATAAGAATTGCAGGTACACAGAAATGACCAGATTAAATTCCAGTAAGATCTGCCTATTGACTGTGCACAGACATCACAGAGAAATACAAAGGAATGATTTATCCAGTACAGTTCTACAAAGAGTTAAATCCATTCATAGACTCTGACATATGTTACACTATCTCCTTGCTAAAACAAGAAACAGTCACATCCCACCCTATTCCACAGTCATGTTTTCAGAAATAGAAAAAGATATAAAATCCTGCTCAGAAATTATTTTCCAAAACTTTGTCTAAGAGATGGGCACTGATGGTGAGAAGAAACTCGACTGAAATTCATGACTGGCACCACTCTAAATTCAGCAAGATTGGAGGTCACATATAAAAGGTTGCCACAAATTGTTACCATGAAGCACAATCGCATTTCCAAGACACCCTAAACTAAACAAATTTAATGATGCCTCCCACATGTTGCCACTGCAAGAACATCTGTTTCCTGTGCAGTGAAGAGATATCCTACAGTCTAATAGATTTTGGAAGATTAAAAAGATAAAGGAAGACATTTCCAATTTTCAGTTTCCTAAAACTTTACTTTTTAGATTTAGGAAGCATGAAAGAATTCAAATATGGATTTGTGCCAAATGAAATGAAATTGGCCTGAATAAAGATCACGAGGAGCCACAGAAAAGTGGAAATAATTTACATGTCCTTTATCGACTGGAAAATATTTCCATAATGTGGACCTTTCTGAAACAATCATAAGATATGATCCAAAGTTTATACACAAGTACACGTGAGCTTAAATGTCACTTCACGTCTTGGAAACTATAAAAAAGTCATTAAACCTAAATGCACTGTTTGTCTCTGTAATATCATCAGCCAAAGCATCAAAGCAATCAAAACATCCTCAAAGCATGGAGGAAACTTCTTCCCAAATTTCAGCCCAAACCATAAGTTGGAGCATGATACAGTTCAAGTAAACTCTCGGTGCAACTGGTCCTCAGTCCTGAGCCAATTAGAACAAAATGTGGCTCTGGGAGGTGTGAGCTACTTTGTCCAGCTTAAAATATGTCCAAATTGAAGCTGAGCATGGAGAGTGCTGTCAACTGTTTCTCTGCAGAACCTTTTTCCAGAGACATCTGTATATTGCATGTTGTGCAGGTGAAATGTGTCCTCATGTGATGTGGAAATGTGGAGAATGATGTGAAATCCTCAGGAGCAGCTAGCCCTACTTGTTCTCTGGGAGCACAATCTGTTTTTTTCCCATCTGTCTTCTCTGTTTAAATAAGTAGATAATCCAGTTTCTGCCCTAGAAGGAGAAGCCTGTGTGCATATCTCCCATTAGGAAGAACTGAACAGAAGAGGAACAGATGTGGTGTCACCCCTGCTGGTGCTAGACATCTGATTTCGTGGAGCTGTCCATGTGTTGGAGAAGACATTGGTTGTGGACACAGGGTCTTCTCAAACTATCACAACTAGATTCACCAAACTGAACGTGACAGCATCTATAATCTTAACCCCATGTGTCCTGCAGTTCTGCTGGTGCCCCAGGCAAGGGGTTCCAGGTCTGACAAGCCCAGCCGCTGTTCAAAATGCACACCACAACAATCTGAGCCCCAAGACTTTCTTTCTCCATTAAGCCTGGGGCGATGTCAGCCTTATGTTTCCATATGCTGAGTTCACTTTAGAGAGGAAAGTATGCTACAAAAGACACACAACCCTTATGCTTCTTTTGGGACCAAACCAAATATGTACCTCCCCTCCCCCTGCATTTCCCCCTGACACACCTTTCCTTCCACTGGAACATAACCCCACATAAGATGTTGGCCTGACATTAAAGCAAAATGTATAAATATTTTTTAAAAGAGAAGAATTCCTGCCTCTCCAACAGTTTGCTCCAACTAATAGGTTTCAGATGTCTCACATACTTCATTCATTCAGCCCCATTCAGTCTCCTAGGAGCCCCTGCTGTATTTATTAAACACAGCAATTGTGGAATGTTCAGCACTTACAGAATAAAACACACCATTTTTTGCATCTCCCCAATTGTAATTAATTAGAATACTTTGTGAGTAACTTAAAACTATCTTTCTGGCTGCACAGTGCTCACTCCAGCATTCTTCAGCTGTACTGAATGCTATGCCACAGCTTAACCCTTTCTCAGTTGTGCCAGACCCCAAGAATACATTTATTCATCTTTTGCAGGACTGCTTAGTTGCTTTCATGGAGCACCTCCTTTTTGCCGAGTTATTACAAAACATTTTGGACTATTGGCATACATCTTGTCTCTACAGCATCAGTAACTCTTCCCACTGCTAGATGCTAGACTCAAGCCTTGACATTTCTGCAGAATGCAGAGCTAATTTCTGCAGCAAAGAGCTGGAGAGCACGAGATCTTTCCTAGAGGTTCTCAAATGGAAGCAGACATAATAGAATAGCAATTTTTCATTACAATGCTGGCAGCAAGACCAGAGCAGGATGTCTGGGATAGAAGCACTGTAGAGAGGCAATAGATTGTTCCAGTGAATGCAACCTGCCAGCCCTGTGTGACTGCTCAGAGCAGTTTGCTGAAGTCTGGCATTGTCTCAGCGCCTTTTCTGGGGAGAGACAATTCAAAAGCAGATTTTAAAGGGGATGAGGCCCTGAGTCAGGCCTGGGAAAACCTTGCAGGAGGCAGCAGCAGAGAAATAGACATTGTTGAAAGTCACATTTGAGGTCACATTTTATTGTGTGGCCTGTGCATTACTGTCAGCATCTTGAGAACATGAATATGCCTTGATGGCCCTGTCCAGCTTCAGCTGAGGCACCCAACCACATCCTTCCATTTCAGCTCAGCCCTGCCTGAGTTATGTACAAGGTGAGCATGTCTCCAGCTGTGTCTTTGGTGTTCTACATGCTGGGCTGACCCTGGCTGGTCCTTGGTTGGATGCTGACTGGTTAGATCCTTGCCCCAGTGGCTGTGTTGTCCTTTTTACCTGACAGCCCTCTCTTCCTTAGGGAGCAGCCTACCCTCTCCCAGGCAATTCTGAGGCATAGAGCAGGCAGTCCAAACAGGCAGTTCAAGAACCAGCCCATGGAAAATCTGGGAGTGTGCACAGCTAAGATGGAGCAGAACACCTGGCTGAGACTCACTAAACCCAGGAAGGCATTAGCAGTGATAAGGGATCTTCAGTCATGCCCTTGGAAAGATTCATGGCTATACAACTTCTGGCTCTTGCTGTTGTCTCTCAAGCACAATGGCAGTGGGATCCAAGGCTTTACACCAACCTGTCGCACAGTGTCTAAAACAAGTCTGACAATGTAGAGAAAAACATGCAGGGAAGTACTTAGAGGAAAAGGCATCAGGATCAATCCAAGGTGATCACCACTGTAGGTTGAAGATAACAGAGGGTGCTATCCAGGCAATATATTCATCCACTGTCTGTGGTGTGTTGTTCAGGATAGCAGTTTTCCCTTGGTCCCCTGTGTGGTAAACAAGGAAAAAAAGAGCAGGGATATGTGTGGGGCAGAGTGACCCCACACAGCCAGCCAGGGGAAGCCTGTGATAGACGAGGGGACTCTGTTGTTGTTTAACACTGATAAACACACAGCCGGTTTTTTACATCCTCTTCTCAGCAGGACAGAGGGGAACAAAAAGATGGGGGTGTGGGGGGAGTGGGGGTGGGGGTGGGGGTGGGGAACTTGTGGGTTTGAGATAGAAACAGTTCAGTGAAAGAAAAGCAAAGACTGTGCAGCAGCAAAAGGAGGAGAGAACAAATTTTCTATCTCCCATCAGCAAGAGATGCTCATTCACTTCTTGGAAAGCTGGGCCTCAGTACGCACACCTCTTTCTGAGGGAAACACTTCTGTAACAAGAGCCTCCTCTTCTCCCCCCCAGCTTTTGTTGTTGAGCATGATGCCATATAGCATGGAATATTCTCTTGGTCAGTTCACCATCAACAAGATCAAGGAAGCAATACGGACCAAAGGATTTAGGATAGCTATGGTCTCTGCAGCCTGCAAAAAACTATCAGTGGATTTCTTTGCAGAACTATGGGAAGTGCCTCTGTACTGACCTTGTTTGTGTGACTGGAGGCTTCTTCACCTCCTCTTTTATGAGCTGCAATCACCATACACTGTGCAAATTCTCTGGGCCCTTTCGTCCTGCAGTGGCAGCAGTATTGCAGTCATACCATGAGAACAGATTCCAAACACATGATGGGGAGACTGACCTCTCCCAAAAGGTGCTATAAGTCATTTTTCACCCTTTTTTGGCTGAAGAGCTCCACGCCCATGCCCAGATGGGAGATCCTTTACTCTGTGGGAGTGACACTGGTGTCACTGTTTCCACATTACCGCCTTCTTCAAAGGCTCCGGAGCCCCAGACACATTCCCAAGGGAGTCATTGGTTTAGAAGCACAATCCTTGCTTATTAGTCCCATTGCAGAAGGTTATACAGGAATAGATGAATACTAATGTGTTATAAAATGCTTCAAATGTTCTGACAGTCACTGTGGAGAAATGCTGATGTTAATGCTTTGTTAGAGCATTCTCAGCAGAAAGCACGTCTGTCCCAGCTCTACTTGGGTGGAAGAACAGCTCCTGGCTGTGACCACTACCATGGGTTTCTCAGCTCTGCAGTACTTTGCTCTAATAGCCACTGAAGGGAAAATACATCTGGGAGCCTTGGTTTCTGAGTACTGTAAAGGCTTGCTCCTTGCTCATCTTTTCTGTTTCAGCACTGCTTGATACCATCATACCAGGAAAACTTTCATTTCCCATCAGCCAGTTACTTTCACATCATCTTGAAGTGTTCCTTTTCCTAAATTTCACCTAATTCCAAACCACTCAGTTATCACTTGCAGTCAACATATGAGAACTAGCACTCCAGACAGATTCCCTGGTGAGCACAGACTCTTGCAGGGACACTCAATTCTACTTAAACCGAGCAGCTGTGCCAATCCAGGTGCCCAGCTAAGACTGAAATATTTCAGATAGTGCCACATATCCCCTTCTTCCCACCAGTATTCTTGCCCTATCAGATACTGACTCCTTTCTTCAAGGCTTTGCCTACTTGCAGAGGGAACGTAACATGATCTGAAGTAGCTTCGCATAGCTTTACGCAAAGTGTAGCCAACCTCACAGGCTCACAAGAAACTGAATTAGCTTATGCCCTGAAAGGTGGAGTTGGTGTTGGTAGTATCTCTGTGTGCAGCAGAAGCTAAGACAGCACTATCAAGAGGCTCAGAAGCAAGAAAGGATAGTAGAGTGTTAGGGATCTGCAGCTTAAGGCTGCAGAGAGATGCAAAGGAAAGATGCTAAGACCTCCTTATTTCAGCAGTCTCCCCCATCACCCTGATGTAACAGCTGTGTGCAGGAAGGACTTAGATACGGCTTGTCAGGTAGTTGGTTCATAGCTGGGATGCACAGACAGGACTGGGAGTACACCCCAACTTCCTGCATTCCTTCCTTTGACCTTCCCATGTGGCCCTCTCTAACAACCATTATAACTTGGGAGTTCACTCCTTTCCAACAAAACAGACTGAGGAAAATAAATAAATAAATAAATAAATAAATAAATCTTTCAAATCAAAGGTTCCTGAATTCACCTTACGGAACACAGGGCTCCAGAGATCTTCTGTGGTTTCCAGTAAAATTCAAGGCCTTCCTGGTTTCCCAGCAGCACACTTAGCAGACAGCTTCAATCACCTATTCCTACAGATTGCACAGATGTCTCTCAGAGCCTTCACAACAGCTGTAGGAGACTAGTTTAGGGATTGCAGAATGCTGGTGTGAAGGGTCTGGAACCCATGGTGCTTTGTGATTCCATCAGCAGCTGTAGGTTCCTAACCTCAAAATTGCTCCAGCTTGAATTGTGCCCTAATTCTTCAATGTCAGCCTCCTTTGTACTTGCAGCATATTTACAGTTTTTCTGGAAAGATGCCCAGTCCATGAACTTGAGCCAGCACCCTAGGCTGAGCAGCTGACCATGTACTGGAAAAAGCCCTAAGGAAAATTCCTGACCATTCCTGTAAATTAGTGCCTCTGAGACAATACTCTCCACCCCGCTATGGGTTTCCAGGCTTTTGTGTGTGTGTGTGTGTGTGTGTGTGTGTGTGTGTGAGGGACTGAGCTAAGCATCTGCTGGTGATTGTGGTTTTTGTCATTTTGGAAGGAGATTACAACTACCTCTAATTATTCAAACTAGGTCAGGTTCTTCACTGTGATGTTTGTTGTCTAGAAATTTGGCCTAGTGGTCACTGGAGAACAGAATTTACCTCTCTTCTCTCGCACAAGGGAAAATCTTTCTCCTTTGGTATATGTCATTTGTCTGCAAGGGAGTCCTGAGCCCCATCAGTTCAGACAACTCTGTGAGTTTGGGACACCCAGTGGTCCCTCTGTCATCATCTACGAAATCATCACAGTCTCTGTAGGTAGCACAGACTGGGAAAACTCACAGTCATCTTTTACATGTATTTATGTGACTGGGTAACCCAAAATTACTCAGGCCTGGAAAGCCCAGTGCTTTAAAATATGGCTTTAGTTCTCTGGATAAATCCACCAAAGGACTCAGAACCCCGCTGACCCTGGGAGATGCTGACATCCAAGCAAACTTCCTCCTGCAAAGCCACAGCCCTGGCCTGCATGCATTACATGGAGGAGGTGGTAATTCAGCATCCTGTGCTGAGTTCAAATAGCCGTAGATTCCACCAGTAGGAAAAGATGAAGAGCAGATTATGCCCCAATTCTGTATCTGCTACTGTATGACTGTCCAGTCTTGAAATGCGATGCAGAGTCTACTGAAAGAGAAATACCTCTGGTCTTCATAGAATCATAGAATCATGGAATGGTTTGGGTTAGAGAGGATCTTAAGATTGCCTCCTTCCAACCCCATGCTATAGGCAGAGACACCTCCTTCTAGACCAGGTTGTTCACAGCTCCATGCAGACTGGCCTTCAGTGCTTTCAGAGTGGAAGCATCCACAACCTCTCTGGACAACCTGTGCCAGTGTCTCACCATCCTCATCCTCACAATAAAGAATTTCTTCCTAATATCTAGTTTAAATCTAACTTATCCAGTTTAAAGACATTTCCCCTCATCCTGTCACTACATGCCCATATAAAAAGTCCCTCTCCAGCTTTCCTGTAGGGCCCCTTCAGGCAACTGAAGGCTGCTATAAGGTTGCCGTGGAGCCTTTTCTTCTGCAGTCTGAAAAGCCCCACCTCTCTCAACCTGTCTTCATAGAGGAGGTGCTCCAGCTTCTGCACTTGCAGAAGAAGGGAGCAGTGGCTCAGATGTTCCTGGCCTGGTGTTTACTGTAGCTGACAGCATGGTGGACAAGGTGCTTTTGGACACCTGCTGGAAAAGACTTCTTTCATCCAACTTGAATTCTCCATGCACCTGTATCTCTTCCTAACATAGCCAATATAGCCAATGCCTGAAAGACAGATAAGGTCCATCAAGACCAAACTAAGTGCTGTGTCTATAAAACCATCAAATGACCAGGCATGTTTACTACATATTGACTCACTCTTGAATGCACAGACTTATCCTTTCATCTACCCTTACAGTTTTTGTCCTTGCTGGCCTCTTTGTCTTTATGCTGACAGCTTCAGCATGTATACATGGCAACATCCAACTTCTCTGATAGAGAACAAAGCCTATAAGCAGGAGAGGAATCAACTATTTGAATGGATAGATAACAGCAGGGCAAGGGGAAATGGTTTTAAGTTGAGGGAGAGATTTCAGTTGGATGTCAGGGCGAAGTTCTTTCCTGTGAGAGCGGTGAGGTGCTGGAACAGCTGCCCAGAGAGGCTGTGGGTGCCCCGTCCATCCCTGGAGGTGTTCAAGGCCAGGCTGGATGGGGCCCTGGGCAGCCTGGGCTGGTATTAAAGGGGAAGTTTGGTGGCCCTGCATGTGGCAGGGGGATTGGAGGTTCATGATCTTTGAAATCCCTTCCAACCTGGGCCATTCTGTGATTCTGTGATTCTGTGACTCCTGATCATCACATGCATAAACAAGACAGAAAGAACACTTTGAGCCCCTGGTATGGTTTCTCCAATAACAGTGTTAGCTATCTATCCACTCCAGTTCAGCAAGCTGTCCAATATCTTAACTTCTCCCTCCTTCTTCTACCCTTCCAATCTTGTTCTTTTCCCTTAAACCAGTTCTGCAGTGAAGTGTGTACAGTGGGGTGATAAACCATAAATTTGTTCAGCTGAAGCCATTTTTACATCTCCATTTTGCATATTGCCAGAGACTGACCAGTGTTACCACTGTTGCAGATGCTATCAGGATGTTGGAGAACTGTGCACTGAACTTTCCTCATCCCTTGTGTTTTTGCTTACTGATCAGTTTGAGGGAGCCTGTCTGAGGCACTCCTGCTGTGCTTGTAGTGTTACAAGTGACCCAGCAGCTCTGTCCACTGTACAGGGAACTGAAGAACAAGTCCAGTTCTCCAGAACTAGACAAGGAAATAAAGGGCATTTCCAGCATGCTGGAGGAATTCCAAAGGCAATTTTCTTATTGAAGTTTCCATGTCAAAATTGCTAGTTGTCTCAGGTGCATGAGAGCAAAGGATACCTCATTCCTGTTTTTCCACACAGGCTTCTTATACGCACATCCCTGGCTGTTTTCAGGCAGACTTTTGCTAGACCTATCTGAAAGAATATTCCTTTGAAAACAGGATAAATTCATATATACCCCAAGGTGGAGCACAATCTCAGTTAATTATAAGGTTAAAATGGTACGAGCACAACTGGAAAATATGCTGCAGTGAAAGGCCAGTAAATTCAAATTCCTTCTCTCTAATTACATGTGATTGCTTTTTGGCAAGCACTCAACCTGCCAGAGCAGTGAGGTTTTACAAACATTCACATAGGCATTAGATCATTGTTTGAATGAGTTATTGGCAACCCAAATCTGAAGTAAAAACATAGTTTAAGGAAGACCACATTGAAGAGGGTGAAGCTGTCTGCTGTCATATCTCCTGATTGTCTCAGGACACACAAGATCCCCTCTAATTGCATTTCTTTCATACCACAAAGAGTTTCATGAGCAGGGATGTCACACTTTTGTGATCTTCTCGCACAAACTTGTCACTCCTACAAAGAACAGGACATAGAAGGATTCTTTCACCTAATTGCAGACTGGAAGTGATAAGTTTGAAATGGATGTGAAAGGCTGCGTGCTCACTCAAAACTGGATCTAGTTCACATCACAGGTGGCTGTCGGCAGAGGGTAGAAGCACACAGTAATGTGCCCTGGTGATCTTTGTGGATCAGCTCATATGCATTTGCATTATACCAGTGGTAGAACCATAAATACAGTCAATCTTCCCCACAGCTTTCATCCTTGCCTCTGCTGGAACAGTTTGAAAACAAAGGGTCAAAATATTTGAGCTCCAGAGTCCTGTGCAATCCTCTAACAAAGCATTTGTGTAGCAGCCTCATGGCAATGTTGGGTTATATAAACTGGAGCTAACATAGAATCCCTGAGCCCTTGGGTCAGTACCAATGCCTTGAGAAAGCCATCCAAGGCAAGAGGCGACCCACAGAGAAAAGAGACCACAGTCTCTGATACAGATCCAGTGGGCTAAACTGAGTAGGGTGAGCTGACACAGTTCAAGAGCTTTGTAGCACAAGTCTTTGGCCAGAGTCCTTCTGACTGCAGTGTTCAGCTTTTTGTGTTCCAGCACAAGTCTCTGCTGCTGGCTGCTGCCATCAGGGAACCTTCAAACCACTCAGGAAGAAATAATGCCTGCTGGAGATGCAGGCTGCCCTCCACAACACTCAGGTGGTGCAGAGTTTGAGGAGAGCCTCTGGTAGCTTGGCTGGTGAGCTGGGTTATGAATAACAGCACTCTGAGCTCTGGCAGCCAAGCAGCTTGCAGTACTGCCAGGTGCTGCTCCCATCTCAGACACACTTGTAGGACACTCTTGCCTTACATGTGCCTCCTAAATTAGATCTCCCGAGACTGATGTTGGCTTTTTAAGAGGCAAGTGAGCTTGTTAGTAACCAACATTATCCATTAAACAGGAATCATCAGTTTTATCAGACATAGAGGTACTGTAAAGGGAAATGAGGGAGTGTACAACGTCATGAGTCCATTCCACAGCAGAGACACTCTGCCTGGCACAGAGGGGTTCTCAGTCTGGCATTCTTTCAGGTTACCGTAATTATTAAGTTACCTAATGCTGCTTAGTTACAGCAAGCCCCAGACTAAACACAAGGAGCCTTGTGGAGGTGCAAGAAGAAAGAGACAAGGTTTGTCAAGGGCAGCTCTCCAGTGGCCTCCTTCTCCTGAGGCTGAAGTGAAGGAAACTCAAGCTGGAACAGAATTATATGACGACTGCCAAGCTCTCCACCCAGGAAAGTCAGAGTATGTAGGATTCTTTCTCAACAAATCATAGTCTTAGTTACATATGCTGTTTGCCATCTGCTGTGTTTCTGGCATACAAAAACCACTGATAAAGCACATTATAGCATATCAGCACATGCACTTTACAGAATCACAGAATTACAGAAACACCAAGGTTGGAAAAGACCTACAAGATCATCCAGTCCAACCAGTCACCTCCATAGTGACTGCAAGTCTTTCCCTTCATTCAGCTCCCTTCTAGAACATTCTTGGAGATAATCAATACTCATTGTGAAGGGATTTCATGGATCTCTAGTCCCTGGTTTCATTGACTAAGAGGAGGAGTCTTCTTTTTGAATATTCATCAAGCAGTAGAGCTGGCAGTAATGACACTATCCACCAACACAGTGGAAGTAGGAGAGGAACAGGAGAGAAGGGAAGAGAATACAATTTCCTAGGGATGTTCACTCAGTGAACTTCTGGAGGTCTCCTTGGGATTGGTCACCCAACTTCCAGTTAACAAGACTAGATGAGACCCTGAGATCAGCTCTGGAGCAAGTGTGTTCTGCAGAAGAGCAAGGGATCTCAGTGTGAGGGGGATGTCCGGCAACCAAGGATACCCTGGGTGAGGAAGGAGCCTCCAAGAGGTGTCAGGAGTCCCCAGCCCTTGTGAGAGCAGCTGGGGAAGCATGGGAGAAGGAGGGAGAGGTTAAGACAATGGACAACATGCAGAACCGGATGGGTAGCAGACACTCCACTGTTACTGGAGAAAACAAACCTGAGGCTCAGAGTTTTCTTTCTGTCCTGTTTATGCTTGTGGTGATCAGCAGTCACAAGCCCTATTTCTTTATTCTTTTGCAAAGAAGTTGGATGTTGCCCTGTGTACGTGCTGAAGCTGTCAGCATAAAGACCAAGAGGCCAGCAAGGACAGAAATTGTGAGGCTGATCAGGAGGATGGGGAGGTGGACAAGCAGTGTTTTAGCCAGCTAACAGCTAATAAAGCTAACTGGTGTGCTGGTTTGGACTATTTCTTCCATGAAGATGCTCAGAGGGCCAGAGCAGCTCCTCTACAAGGAAGGGCTGAGAGAGCTGGGCTTGTTTAGTCGTTATTACAGCCTTCCAGTACTTATTACCTTATTACAGCCTTCCAGTACTTAATGGGAGGTTATAAGCAGGAGTGAGAGCGACTTTCTGCATTATCTGGTAGTGATAGGACAAGGGGAAGTGGGGAATGTTTTTAGACTGAAAGAGGGGTCATTTAGGTCAGATGTAAGGAAGAAATTCATTACTCAGAGGGCATTGAGGCCCGGCTGTGCCTTATCCCTAGAGCTGCCCAGGCCATGGTTGGGCCCTGGGCAGATGGAGCTGGGGGCACTCAGCCCATGGCAGAGAGCTGGAACTGGATGAGCTGTATGCTCGCTTCCAACCCAATCTATTCTATGATTCTCTGATACTTCAAGATTGGCTGTGACTTTACCTAAATGAAAATGGTCATGAGCAGAGATCCCCAACCACTCTGGAGACTAGGGCTGTACCACCACCCTCCTGGGAAAAGTGTTTTTCCTCATATCTAAATGGAATCTCCCAAGTTAAATTTGTGGCTAACAACAGCATTTTTTATTGTTTTTGCTAGTTCTG
>JAPSGF010000158.1:401511-463774 GCA_035772895.1 Perdix hodgsoniae
GGGGGGGGGGGGGGGGGGGGGGTGGCGGGGCGGGGGGGGGGGGGGGGAGGGGGGGAGGGAGGGAGGGAGCAAAGACCTTGAAGGGTGCGGGATCTGAGGCCAGACCAAGTTGCTCACACACTGTGGGACTCCCTGGAGAGGCATATGGTTTCCTCTTGTTTGACTCAAGCCCAGCTGGGGACCTAGATAAACAATAGCTGGGCTCAGCAGTCCTGGGTAAATACGGAATGGAGACAGTTGTGGTTAAGCAAATAATTCAGAATGGCTTTATTATGGGCTCTCTACCAATCTCAACAAACCCCCTTCTGTTCCCCCCACCTCCTTAACTCTTGGTTTCTGGGTTTCTCAGGCTGGGTGCAGCTGAGCATAAATAACCGATTCCACCACTATCAGCAGGACAGAAGTGATGTCTTCAGAAAAAAGAAACAGGAATATCAGTCTTATTTGTGAGGATAACAGCCACCTTGCCACAGAGAAGCAGGCGTGTAGTCATCCATGCAGGTGACTGCAGTGTACCCTGCAAGACTGGAGAAGTATATGGATGTGTTATTGAACCCAGTCCTTCACAAACTAAGGGTGATGAAGAGAATCGATAAGAGTTTCTGCCAAGTATAAATCCTCTGCAGATCAGGACATTAAGGTAATAAATTTGGAAGTGAAGATGCTTCCACTTAAGACAGAAAACAAGAGCATAATCTCTTCTGCGCTATTGGTCACTGCAAGGATTGCTGTCTCCCAGTGGTTTCTTCTCCCTGAATGACCTCATATCCCCTTCTCCAACTTCACAACACAATAATAATTCAAAGAACACCAGGGAAGTTCTGTACAGGCTTTCAAATATACAGGCAGCCCAGGCTGTGACTTTCTCAAGATAGATACATGTCTAGAAGCTGATGTTTATCTCCATTGTTGATGCTGTAATATATGACCCTGGGAGTGGTCTCAGAGATTTTAGTTTTATGAAAAAATAAATAATCAAAATCTAAATAGTACCTTAATGGATATGAGGGATTTGCTGATGATGAGCAGGGAGCCCAGAATGAGCAAGATAAAAATGCAGGAATCGAAGGCCCCAGTTTTTGGTACAACTAATATACTATCAGCCCAGCTAAGTAATTGATGCAGATAGAGTCCTGTGTGGGTCATCCACATTTCTAGTGGGGAAGGACACAAGGCCGGGGGTGTCTGAACAGAACCACTCTCTCAGTGGCCATATTACAGGGGCAGAAGACTAGAAATAGAAAAGCTGATGGACAGTAGTGGCTCTGCAAGCAGAGCAGCATGGGGTGAGGGTCTGCTCAGTGGTTGTTTTCATGCACTAAGTCTGCACTGATGGAGGAGATTCTGCAGTGCTTGCAGAGGTACAGAAAGTTGAAAGTTGGAAAGAAGATCTTGAGCCTCCAAGCAAAGTTAACTTCAAAGCTGGGCTGGGCCTCATAGTTCCTTTTCCAGTCCAGTTTTAAGCATCTTGAGGTACAGAGTATCCTACCTGTCTGAGTACCTGATGTAAAGCTGAAGAAATTCCATGCAGAAGAATTCTTTCACTGGAGGAATTTTTTTCACACAAAGGGTGCTGACACCCTGGAACAGGTTGCCCAAGGAGGCTGTGGAGGCATTCAAGGCCAGGCTGGATGGGGCTCTGGGCAGCCTGGTCTGGTGGTTGGCGACCTGCACATAGCAGGGGGTTGGAACTGATGACCCCTGTGATCCTTTTCAACTCAGGCCATTCTATAGTTCTATGATTCTATGATTCTGTCTATTAGCTTTTGTCATTTTACAGCGCACCTCTGAGAAAAGTCTGGTCCCATCTTTCTCATAACTCTCCTGGTTAGTGGAAGACAGAGAGGATGTAATTTCCCCCCTCAGCTTTCTCATCTCCAGTCTAAAGAAGTTCCATTCCTGTAACCATTGCTCATGGCAGACTGCAGTCCCTAACTGCTTTCCTGGTCTCTGCTGGATTTGCTCCAGTTTTTACTGGGGTGCCACACACTACTCATTGTATAAAAATGTGCCCTTCTAAATGCCACAAAATTGTGTAAGAATAATGTCCCTGAAAACGGTAGCTGTGCTCTCAGTAATGCAGCCCAATATGTGGTTGGCCTTCATTGCCACCAGGGCACACTACAAACTTCACTGCACTTCTAGTGCTGAAGCAGTACACACGTTTCCATACATGAGAGGTGCAATAGACATTCCACAGAGGATGGCATGTTTGCTTGGTATCCAGAAGGCACATTTTAAAACATGTCAACACTGAGGTCAGAGGCACCATGGAGGAGGGTGAGAAAACACTGCTCTCTATTGCCTGGCAGCCACAACATAGAGAACACGCAAAAAGAACTCAACCAAAATGTGGATTAAAGGCCTGAGATCTAAAGAGTCTAAGAGTGATAGCACCCATAGGAATGGCAAACAGTGTTTGCATTGCCAGCAGGAGCATGCTAGCTGGGTTTCATTCTCACTGTAACTCAAATAAGTCAGTGTAGTACTCTGGCTTCACCACCTTGTAGCCTCCCACGAATGCCTGACATCACTGAGCCGGGCCGAGCCCACTGTCTGTGCTGGTGTGGAGCTGTGGCCCCTACTCCTGGAGGAGTGTGTTTGGAAGCAGGCGTTGGTGCATTGTATGAGCTGGAGGAGGCACTGCCTGTGCATGGCTCCCTGTGTGGGTTTCATAGTTTTTCCCCAAGCTCCAAACCACTCAGTAGGAATCAAGCCTCATGCCTTCTACTAGAACCAGAATCCAGCTTCTTCCTTTCTTTGTCCATTTCTTGGACAAGTTCAGGTCTGCACCACACTTTTCCTGTTGAAGACTGGAAGCTGAGGACCCCGATTAGGTCACTGTAATGAGAAAGCACGTTGAGTCACTGAAAGCAGCTTCCAGTGGCATTCTCCCCAGAAGGACTCAGCTCCCCATGGTGGTCACGTAGCAGCAGCAGAAGTGCAACTGAGGTCCCAGGTTCATGAAGCCTCAGAGTTCACTGCTGCAGGAAAACAAATGTTTACAGTGGATGAAACATTTAACATGAGCCAGCAGCGTGCTCTTGCAGCTCAGAAAACAAATGGGGTCCTGGGCTCCAGCAGAAGAGGAGTGGCCAGCAGGAGGGACGGGGAGGTGATTTTCTCCCTCTACTCTGCTCTTGTGAGGCCCCATCTGCAGTATTGTGTCCAGGTCTGGAGCCCCCAGTACAAAAAAGACAGGCAGCTGTTGGAAAGGGTCCAGAGGAGGGCCACAAAGATGACAGAGCAGCTCCCCTATGAAGACAGACTGAGGGAGCTGGGCTTGTTCAGCCTGGAGAAAAGAAGGCTGTGGGGTGACCTCACTGCAGCCTTTCAGTACCTAAAGGGAGCCTACAAACAGGAGGGGAATCAACTCTTTGAAAAGATAGATAAGTGCAGGACAAGGGGAAATGGTTTTAAGTTGAGGGAGGGAAGATTTCAGTTGGATGTCAGGGGGAAGTTCTTGACAGAGAGAGCGGTGAGGTGCTGGAACAGCTGCCCAGAGAGGCTGTGGGTGCCCCGTCCATCCCTGGAGGTGTTCAGGGCCCGGTTGGATGGGGCCCTGGGCAGCCTGGGCTGGTATTAAGTGAGGAGGTTGGTGGCCCTGCATCCGGTGGGGAGGTTGGAGATTCATGATCCTTGAGGTCCCATCCAACCTGGACCATTCTGTGATTCTGTGATTTACACCCAAAGGCACTGGGGACCAAGACAAGTGCTCTTTGAAACTGGATAGTGAGACTTTGACCATATAATTTACCTTAGGAGAGTGGGTACAAGTGATGGAATTAATCTGCCTCCTCTCAAGATATGAAGGCCAATGGCCCTGCTGTTTTTCCAAATGTAGTGTTGTAGCCATCAGAAGAATTGCTTTTATTTCAGTCTGACGATGGAGTAAGTTGGGTTATTGTACATCCTTTGCTCCTGTCTTCTTAACTTGTACAAAGTCCCTGCCTCATTTTTCTCCTGAAAAGAGCAGTTTCCTATTAATTTTTATATATATATATATTCATGAACATCATAAGAAAAGATTCTGCCAGAGAAAAGGTGACTTATTTCTCTCTTCCATCTTTGATTTCAAATGTTGGTAGAGGTGATGAATTTTTGTTGACAAGTGTCTTCATGCGAAATCTTTGCACCTCTCTTTTAGAAAAAATCTCCAGTCACCACTTCTCCCAGGATAGCAGTAATTATTCTATGATCAGACTCTTAAATCCCTTCTTAATTTTTTCATTAATTGCTGTTCCTCATCTCTTTCATCTGAAGAAGGGTGAAAGATGATCTGAAGACCTTGGTTTTTCATTCTTTCTATGGGTAGTTTTAATTTTATTTGTTACCTCAAATCTGTGCTCATCATTTCCTAACAGTGCCCAAGCTTTCCACTGATGCTATACAAGCAAACTCAAGATGAAAGGTTATGTTAACTGTCATTTCAGTGTCTCATCTGAAAATGTTTTGCACTTAAAATCAGACCTTCAATTGTTATCTGCTTGAAATCCTGGGAATCAGCCAGATTTCCAGGGAAATGAGCACTAACTGATGCAAGATGTGGTAAACATATGGGAAAAACAGTGCAATGCAACATACACTTTCAAAAAAACTGACCTGGAGTTCAGAGCAGTCCCTAGGGAAAGGTCTAAGGGGCTAATAGTTTTCAAGATATGCAAGGCTTTACTTCTCTTCATCAGAACTTTCAAGTAGCTGGCTGCTTTTATGTTACTTATGCATTTCAGTTCCTTGTTTTTCTCCTTTAGTTTTTACAAATGTACTTGCTGCATCTATAGGAAGGAGCCAGACCAAAGGCGAGGCCAGTCTGGCACAGAAGAGATTTGCCCTTTCTATTCTTCTGCTTTTAGATAAAAAACTGCTTTCTTCCATGACATCATTTCTGGGGACTGGAGCCACCTGCTGTGTGATGCTCCGCTCTGTATCAGTCTGAATTAAGCTTTAGATAAACAGCAGAGAGACAGTTTATTTGTGCGCCGCGGAGACAAGTAGAGGGCTGTGGTCAGTTATGTTCAGTGATAATGAGTCTGTCTCCTTCTGAGATCACTCCAGTTATTTTTCTGTGTTCACTAACAACACATTGTATCCTATAAGTCCTCATGGAGAAAAAGCTTCAGCTGCTTTTAGCATGGAAAATGAGATACAAACAGACGGTTTCTATTTATTTCTTTATTGATTTGATGCGTATCTGGCCTCTGCTTTAGATATTCACTAACAATTCCTGCAAAAGCACTGCAAGATAAGGGTAGCATTGCAGATCTTGTGTCACACGTTAAAAAAAAACAGGACAGGTAGATTTTCTCCCCCCAGTCCTATAGAACAAGACAGTATCTGAGGTGGTGTTAAATTTCTGCTTTGTAACTACATTGCTCTCCACACAAATGGCCTTTCTAAATACACACACACACAAAAATCTCTTAAAACTGACACATTTTATCATCTAATCCCCACTCCCAATTCCTGTCACCAGAAACTTATAGAATGCTCTGAAATCTAGCCCAACTAGAGTGTGATGGAAAATAATCATCTCAAAAAGAGAAAAGGAATATCATTTCTCCAATTGCTGTTACTCAGGAGTGTGCTGGGGAGCCCACAGAGATCCCAAGATTGGGTGTAGCAAACCTGTTCTGGCAACTCTACTTAGCATCTTTACCCAACCCTTCAATGACAGCACAAGAAGTATTCCAGCTTGGGTTTGATGGGGTCAGGATTCAAGCTGGTAGAGTTATAACCACAGAAATTTGAAGAATCATTCAAGAAGTTTGGAATTATCAGGAGGCTTTAAGAGAGGTGATGTAAATCGTATAGTCACAGAATAACTGGGGCTGGAAGGGACCTCTGAAGATTGTCGTGCACATCTACCACTGCTCAGAGCAGGGTCAAGATCCAGTCAGATTTTTATCAGTTCCAAGTGTGCACAGACTCTGTGGGCAACCTGTTCCAGTGTTCAAACACCATCATAGTACAAGAAAGCATTACATTTAAATGGAATTTTCCGTATTTCAGTTTGCATCCATTACCTCATGCCCTATCAGTGACACCACTGAGAAAAGTCTGGCTCCATGAGGTGTTCATGTAAATTCCTTTATATTGATGAAATCTTTCCTGAGACTTTCATTTTCTAAACCAGTCTTCCCTCATTTGAAAGATGTACTAATCCCTTATCATCTTCATGGCTCTTTTCACACCAGCATTTCCATATATTTCTTTTACTGGTCAGCCTAAAAGTAGACACAGTTCTCCAAATGTGTCTTCACCAGTCTTGACCCACTGGCAAGGCTCTGTGCAATGCATCCCAAGATGCTTTAGGACTCCTTTGCTGCAAGAGCGTACTGATAGCCAGTAGACAACTTCTTGTCCAACAAGAGGTGCCTAGGTCCTTCTCCACAAAGCTGCTCTTCAGATTTTTTACCCCATACCTGTACTGATGCATGGAACTGTCTCTCCACAGGTGAAGGACATGGAATTTACCTATGCGTTGGCACATTTCTCCAGTCTATCGAGGTCCCTCTGAATGGTAGCACAAACATCCAGTATTTTGATATACCACCCACTTCTGTACTGACTACCAACTTGCTGAAGATGCAGTCCATTCCACCATCCAATCATTAGCAAAGATTTTCAACAGTACTGGTTTCAGTATCAGCCTCTGGTTTCCACCACTAGTGACTGGCCTCCAGAGAGACTTTGTATTTCTTATCACAGAACTCAGAGCAGCACGGTCACTTTTCAGCCCACCTTTCTGTCCACTTATTTAGCTCATCCTTCATCATTTTGTCAACAATGCTGCAAGAGAAAATGTCAAAGCTTTCTAAATCAAGGGAATTAACATCAATTGTACTCCCTTTGATGATCAATCTAGTTGTTTCATTGTAGAAGTGTATTAGATTGGTAAAGCATGATTTCACCTTCATAGCTCTATGTTGACTACTCCCATTTAAATTAATGTTTTTTACATGTTTGGAAATGGTTTCCATAAGGAATTGTCCCTTCATAGTGATCAAGGCTGACCAGCCTACAGTTCCCCATGTTCTTCTTCTAGTCATTCATGAAGATAGGAGTGGTATTTACCCCGGGATCATAAGGATTATCCTCTCCTGATCCTTAGAACTTTTCAAAAATTGTTTAGAATGACCTCATAATGACATCACCTAGCTCTCACATCATTCATGGATACATCCCATCCACTCCTGTGGGATGGATATACCTTCAATTTATATAGATGTTTCCCTGCTTGATTCTCCTGCACCAGATGGGACCATTCCATGTCCCAGACTTTACAAGGTTGCAGGTTGCATGCGATTCCTGACACCATTTAACAGTAAAGAAGTACTGACTTAATTGGCCTTTTCCATGTCTTTTTTCACTTGGTCCTCAATTTTATCAGCAGCAGCCTCACATTCTCCTTAAATCTTCTTTTGTTGTTCATGTACCTACAGAAGTCTATCTTTTTTCCCTTCATATCTCCCACCACATGCAACTCCAGATGAGCTTTGGCTTCCCTCACTCCATTTCTACATGTATGGGCAGCATGCCTTATTCTTCCAGGGCGATACATTTACTTACTAAGATTTAGTGAATGTGCAATGGAATTAGTCTATCAAACAGAAAATACTATAATAGAGAAGAAATTTAAAATACTAGCAAAATAGTCCAATATCATGATGCACATTATAGTAATGACCTGGCTTTGGGCACTGAATTCCATCCCAGTCAGAGTTCCCACCCAATCCCAGAGCAAGCATGGCGATAGCACAGAGACATGTTGTGTCTATGTTAGCATCTTGGTTTGGAACAGGAGTGTCATTTTCTGATGAGCTCCTTGACTCTGAGTTTACCACATTCCCGCTTGCTTCACCATGTTACTTGGGTACACAGGAGAGGAGGAAATATATTCCTTTGGATAGATCTAAACCAGAAGCTTTGCCCCATATCCACTCTATACTCTAGTGGGTATGCAAAGGTCAGGAAAAGAGGTCAGTTCTCTGAGCAGTTTTAATCAGATTTGTGACGGGGATGTTTAGTCTGGGGAAACAGACACAAAACTACAAGGACCTCTGATATGGTCTAACTGACAATTTCTAATTTCCTTTAATTAATTTCACACTGTGACCTCAAAGCATGCTCATCAGCTGTGCTGGCTTTAAGTACAGGTTGCAGGGCCCTTTCCTCTAAGGAGCTCCCAATGGCTCTAGCCATGTGGGAAGAGGGAGGTTGCCCACTCAGTGGTACTGGGACACCAAATTCACAACACCAGCACCAGCACCGTCACTTGGTCGATGCTTGTGCTACCAGCTAAGTGCTGTTTGCATTGCATGCACCCTGATGTTCTCCCCAGAGGTACTGCACGTCACCAGAGAGAACGTGCTGCATTTGTTAACTCCAACAAAGAAGACAGGCAGACTCCAAGAACCCTTCACTTTCCAAAGGATACCGCAGGAAGTGGGGCTGGACCCACTCCTAGTCTGACTGCCACAAGTCTCTTTCTGTCTTCATTTAGGCTATTCTCACTGAGTAGCTCTTGAGCCCCTAAAAGCAGTGAAGTAACAGAGATAATTGATGCCAGAAAGGGAAATTAGATTTTAGACAAAGACTTCAGATCACTCCACAACCTCCAGTGCTTTCAACTGCCTGAGACCAAGATCCAGTGTGGGGAAGCTGACCGCCTCCCAGTCCAGAAAAAAGAATGTGACAGACCTTACATGGCTGGGTAGGCAGGAGGGAGGGAGGCAAGCATTCAGGAAGAGCAGGACATTCCACCCCTTTATCAGGAGTGTAACTGATATACTTAGCTAAAGAGGGGAGCATTCTGTGGGAAGGATAACAAACAGTGGTAAAAGCTTTAGCTTACATATTTAGCAAGTCAAGATTGAAACCATCTGTTCTGCACATTTCTGAGAATACAAATTAATAATTGCAGAATCCTTCTCCCTTTCTTCTCTCCCCTCTGCTGCTTGCCTCATCAAAGTAATACACTTCTTTCATTCTCTTCCTCTCACTCTCCTAGTTTGTTTGCTGGTTTTTTTTTTGCATCTTGGGCTCATCTTCCTCCTTTACCCATTTGTTTTTCTTTACTTCCCTTTCCTCTCACCCCTTTCTGCTTTCTCTCCAACCTGCCATTGCCCCATGACAATCCAGATCATTCATCTCCTTGTGTCACGCACATTCCCCGTCCTGTTGGCCTTCCCTGTTCCCTTCAACCTCTTCTCCCCTTGCACTCTGCTCCTATTCTTTTTCATTTTTGATCCTCCCCCATCACAAATCAATCTGCAATTAAATCTTCTCCCAGATAATAGTGAAAATAAAACTAATAATTTCTTTTTTTTATGTCTCAGAGAGTGTTTCCATATTGTGATGAAATTTCCCAAACGCTTCTTGATCCCTTCAGGAATCTCCTGTGCTCCAAATCCCTTCTGTAATCCCTCATCACCAGAGCAAGGAGTGCCTGGAGGCTGCAGCACAATCAGAGTGGATTTGACAGGTTTTTTCTGCATGAAACATTAAGGTGACTCTTGTTTATCTTCTTCCCAGAGATGCTGTGATCATACATTTGTTCATGTTGAACTGAGACACTTTGGTTCCAAACTGCAGTTTTTCAGACACGTGCTTAGCTGCTGCCTTTTGCAATGGCACACAAAGCCCAAAATCCAACATCCAACCCCAGATTTTCCAGAAGCTAATATCTGAGTTTGGTCAGACCCAAACATACCTCATCCCTTCCAGGAGGACACAAGCCCAATTGCTCAGATAAGCACATGGTTCTGTTATCTGCATTCATGCCCACGCAGCTTCTGACAGGTGCCAGATGATGTGGGAAAACATCTTGTTGAAAACAGGATCTTAATTGCCTCTGAGATGTTGCTGAGTGTTCTCCCCTCCTCCCCAGCATGCAACTGCAATCTATGTTTTATTATGTTCCATTCTTGAGAACATGGAGTCTGCAGTTTCAATTCAGCTGCATTAAAACTGTCCAAAAATGTTCATGGTGCTGCTTGCAGCATACTTAGCAGCTTAGGATCCTGCTTATTTCTGACTCTCAAATCCTTCTTTTCTGGCTCTGTTTCAGGGGAGTCAGTCAGAAGCTCAAAACCACTGCTCAGCTATCCTGTTATTGGGTGTTCCTGTGGGAAGGCAAGCCTCATGTTTCGAGACCTTTCATTAAAGCACAGATAGCAGCTCTAGGTGTTCTGCTTGAGCAGAGGTGGTTACACCAGAAGATCTTCAGATGACCATTCCAATTTCATTATTTGATTCTGAGACAGCTATGAGAACTAGAGAAGTTGGAAATGGGCTCTGTAGCTAAATACAACTGGATGTAGTGTTCACATGCTTAGCTGCTGAACTTTATTTCCTACTGTGCTACTGCCTCCCAGTCAATCCAGCTGTACGTATTAATTGTGCATTCAGAAAGGAGGAATGCCAGGCATATATAGAGACTGGAAGGAGCAATCCTTGAGAGCAGCCCTGCAGAGAAGGACCTGGGAATCCTGGTGGATGAAAAACATAACATGAGCCAGCCAATGTGCTCTTGCAGCTTAGGAAGCAAGTGGTATCCTGGGCTCCATCAGCAGAGGGGTGGCCAGCAGGGACAGGGGTGATTGTCCCTCTGCACTCTGCTCTTGTGAGGCCCCATCTGCAGTACAGGTCTGGAGCCCCCAGTACAAGACAGAGAGCTGTTGGAGAGGGTCCAGAGGAGGGCCACAAAGATGAGCAGGGGACTGGAGCAGCTCCTCTATGAAGACAGACTGAGGGAGCTGGGCTTGTTCAGCCTGGAGAAAAGAAGGCTGTGGGGTGACCTCACTGCAGCCTTTCAGTACCTAAAGGGAGCCTACAAACAGGAGGGGAATCAACTCTTTGAAAGGGTAGATAAGTGCAGGACAAGGGGAAATGGTTTTAAGTTGAGGGAGGGAAGATTTCAGTTGGATGTCAGGGGGAAGTTCTTGACAGAGAGAGCGGTGAGGTGCTGGAACAGCTGCCCAGAGAGGCTGTGGGTGCCCCGTCCATCCCTGGAGGTGTTCAGGGCCAGGTTGGATGGGGCCCTGGGCAGCCTGGGCTGGTATTAAGTGAGGAGGTTGGTGGCCCTGCATCCGGTGGGGAGGTTGGAGATTCATGATCCTTGAGGTCCCTTCCAACCCTGGCCATTCTGTGATTCTGTGATTCTGTGAAGAGTCACTAAAGTATATGTTCACTGCACTCTCTATAGTGTTTTCAGCTGTTCAGATAAGTCCCTGTGCACACAGTAAGCTCCCAATAATGATCATTCAAGCACTTGCATGTGTTGCCTGTTCTCATATTTAAACTATGTGGTACTGGCGCAAGAGATAAAATGATTGAGGATTTACCTCCCAGTGTGACCTCAAAACTGTATGTTGCCAAATTAGCCACCCGCTTGTCACAATTATCTTCATGGTTTTGCACCTTTGATTCCCACTGCTGTGAAGATCTGTCCTTCAGATTGAGTCCTTGTAATGGAGCCTGTAACCAGAGCCTGATGCCATGGCGCAGACATCTCCACCATGTCTGAGCACATAAAACAAAACACACTTCACTCAGTGTAAAGCAGGACTATTGCAGTCACTGGAGTCCAGGGCAGTTGAGTCAGAAGAGTATGTCACTAGTTCTCTCATTCTAATGTAGACACCTGCTCTGACTGGTTAGACAGCACTCCAAAATTTGTTCAGCTGGGTCTCTGCTTGCTATGTATGCTCCAGGCAGTCTGCTCACATGCTAGTATCTCTGTCTTGTGTAGTCACAGTGCATTCCTCCCTTTGGTCAGCTATAAATAAATGAAGACATGTTCACCTCCTATCTAATAGTTCTAATAGTTCTAATAGTGTTCCTATTAGTTGTCATTATTTGAAGAAGTTGGTGACAATAAGACCGTAAAAGTAAACAAAATAAATAAATAATAATAAATAATAGAATAAAATAGAAAGAAAACTGGGAATCTCTGATCTTGATATGAAAACATGCATAATCTTTGTCTGCCAGAAAAGATACACGTCAAGTGCCTTGCATCCAGTTACAACAAGTTTGGAGATTTCAGTACCCTGAGCAATGTGATTTCAGCAGAAAATAAAAGACCAGCTTCAAGCAAGTGGCACATTTAAACTGAAAGCTATTTTCAGTTTTAAAAAAAGCTATTATTATTTGCAGCTCCTCACAGAAAGCAGAAGTATCTGTGCATGTGTGTGATTCACATTCAGCATGGAGAAGGTGGTGTTTGCAGCAGGACTGTGGTTGGACATGATTACTCCATGAGAGTAAAGAAATATGGATTTGTGTTTTGGAGTTAATTGACTTTGCCCATTTTCATTTCCTCTCTTATGAAATCCTGTTCATCCAGTATGGCTTTTATTTAATGATGAGCAGAGCAAACAGGATGAAATTGCTCACATCACGAGCCACCAGTGGGACATGGCTTGTGCCATCCATCCCAGCCCCATCTGTTAATGATGGAGAACTAGAGGGAAAGTTCCCATTGCCAGCCACTGTGTAACGAGAAACAAAGACAGATGAAGCAGACAGTGAGTTAATACAGGCTGTGAAGTGTGTTCTACCCCCCTTTACTCTCTTTTCTAAATTTTTTGGAGCTCAGAAGTTGGTACAGGAACTTCTCAAAGGAGTTCATCATTATCCTTGGAAATTCCTTCCAATTTGGTAACTGGCAATGGAAATGTTAATTCTCTCATGCTTGGAAAGCTGCTTACTGGTTTCTCAGAAAGAAGGCTTCAGTGTTACATGCAGTGTCTGTGAAATCTGTGTGAATTCTGAATCTGAAGCCTGTAGCATTTGTATTCGTAACACATGCAGTATACAGACAGACTGCAGTTACAGACTGCAGAATTATGAAAGTCATTGTTAATTTTGCTGTCAACATCGATTTATTTGTTATCTCCTTTTTGGATTATCTTCCAAATCTAATTTTATGGAGCAGTAATAGAAAACTGAGTTGGAGTTCATGTTATATATCATTGGAGTCTTCCTGTAGTTTAAGAATGTTCCAGTAGAAGTAGAAGAAGTCTTTTTTAACCAGGAAGTAGAGCCAACCCTCATCTGCTAACTTTAGGAAACATTAAAAACATTAACAGAATTATTAAAGAAACAAGAAAGAAAAATTGGATGGAACGCTTCACATACTTAAGTACAATAGTAATATCCATATCTGAGCTAACATCACAGGGCAAAGGTAGAGGATTTTCATAGGCCTAACTCAGGGTGAGAGAATCAAATTTTGACTTTTAGTAGAACTTGGATGCTTGACATGGCTATCATTTCCTGAAAAGTAAAAATTCCAGACATTTCTCCCAAGATGACATGTTTCTCCTTTACCCCACATATGGACTTTGATTGTCAGATCAGATTTGCTCCCCCACAGTGCTGAGATTATATTTTTATTCTTTTCCCATTCTGGACAGAAGGAACAATGAGTTTCTCCAGTCTGTCTCATAAAGGAATTCTGGGAAGAGAAACAACGCCTTACTAACATCCCACTGCTGTTTGCAGTGCTATATATTAATGCCAATCCAACCTCAGTAAGATACTCCAATTTTCTCAACAAATAGCTTATATTAGAAGAATAGATTTATCTCTGTGACAAAATAGCCTGAATCCACGCTGGATCCATCTGACACCAGAGATTCTTTTGCCAAGATCAAGCATCAAAGATAGGGACTTCTAGAATTTCTTGGCAGAGATACAAAACCATAGCGCCTGGAGAGGTGATTTAATCCACAGTCACACCTGAAGTGTCCAGGGTTGCTGAAAAAAATAAAAGAGCAAAACCCTCTGTAGTCCAGATACATACATACATACACACATACATACATACACACACCGTCCCAGGAGTTTCTGCCCTATTCATCCTTCATTGTGAGATCTCTTCCATGAAGATCCCTACCCAAGGACCCCATGGCCTTCCCTCATTAAAGAGACCCGATGGACACCCAGCATACCAGTGTGTCCATTTGAGCACTAAGGAGCTGTTCAGCTGGACTGTACTTAGAGCAGAGTATGAGATTTCCCTTTGAGAAATACCCACAAAGTATATCCCACCTAGGAAAGGAGCTTTTGAGGTTTCTGTATTAAGTTGGTAGTATGAAGAACAGGGACTGTGTCCCTACACCATACCATTTGGCTGTTCTCTAGGAATTTTTCCACAGCTCACAAGACCACATGAGCTCTCTCCAACCCCACTCTCCCATCTTTCTTACTTCAGCACTTTCAGGACAGAATGCTCCAGGGAAGAATGCTGACAGTCGCTCTACTCTGTCTTGAAGGAGAAGGAAAATGTCTTGGTGTTACATAAGCACCTTGGGTAGTTCAGTGCTCCTTTTGAGAGGTAGCATGAATACTAGGAAAACGCGCTTCCTTTCCAGGCTCTGCTGTTCACCTCGTACCCCATTGCCTCACACCATCTTCTAGAGCAGGTCTTGCCATCAGGCTCCTTCCCTACTTCAGATGGGATGAACCAAAACTGGAGTATATGCACAGACTTTTGTGCAGATTTGAGGAAATGGATGTAAAGGCAAGAAGCCTCTGAGCAATAGACCTCTGCAGAACCACAGTGGACTGCATGTGGCAATGTACCTATGCAAGGGCCTGGAGTGATCCTTACAGAGCATCCAGGTGCTTCCCAGGGACTTGGCACTGTGTTATCACCTGGAGCTGCCTGACAGCTCAGTGCTGCTCCAGCAGCTGTCCGTAGCATGACCACAGCATTGACCAAAGTGAGGCCAAGTGCTATGGAGCACAGCAGATCGTTGCAGAGCACCTCACCTTCACAAGGTTCATGAGAACCCCAAGGAAATTCAATTTTGTTTCCCAAAATGTGGGTGAAGATCTTGCGCCACCTCCCGCTACTTCTACATCATCCACACACAGCTGGCACACCATGTGCCTAAATCCCTTATTTTTCACATCTGTTGCAGTCCACTCCATGCTCCCTCTTGCTCTGGCCACTTGTCCAGGCATGGTGATTATAGCTCCACGACATCTTTTGGTGCTTTGCCTATATCCCACGTAATCCATACCTTTCCCCTAAAATTCCACCTTCCTGTCACATCCTGTTCCTCTTCCACACCCCACTGCTGACAGCTGCTTCCCACTGCACTAGCACCAGATACCTGCTCTCTTAGTTGTTCTTTCATGTGCACCGCTGCTAACACCAGCACAAGACTGAGTGTGCATGAGAGCAAGATATTTATACTGACAGAACAGCCTTGTTCCCACGCCAGAGTCCTTGCTCCAGCTGTGCTCATTCAATCTAATTGTTGTTCTGCCATCATTAACTGTGGATTGCATATGTATGGCAAAACCACAGTGTGACAGCCACTACAAGGGGTGGTCAACAAGGCTTTAGCACTCACTGTTTGAAGACGCTGAGCATGTAATGGGAATGAAAGGCAGGGGAATGAAGGTGTCTCTCCAAAGGGCAGGCATCTGAGCACATACAGAACCAAAAAGAGGATACCAGGGCATAAGCAGTACATACATGAGCTCCTAGACACAGACACCCTCAGAGGAAGGGTTCTTGAACACGTCCTGTGTAGGTGGGGGTCCTTGGGTGTCATATGCTTCACAGAGCACGTTACAGAGGAGTTAAAACTGAATCGTGCTTGAGCTTCAGGCACTCAAAACTGTGCTATACTACCTCCTGGTTAGGAGAGGCCTCGGCCTGCATCTGGGGCATGTCTAGGTACAAAGCAGATTAGAAAGAGGTGGTCCCCTGGCTTGTGGGGAGTCATGAACAGAGGAAAGTACAAATCCTGTCATCACAGATCCATGCCAACAAAGGATACAGTTTTCTTTGTGGCAAAGTAGCATTGGCATTCCGTCACGTCTAAATACCCATATGTTGGAAAGAGCAGGAAAACAGAAGACACTTCTGATGTATAAGAGGTTTGTATTAGGCCACATTTTGTGTTATCTCCTGTCCAGCACAGGAAGATACAAGGAAAGTAAAGCCTGAATATGCAGCATGAAGTTATCCTGTCCTGACATAGCCGCCTCACCTTCCTGGTTTTGGGAGCTGGCTGGAGGAGGGGAGGTCTCAAACTCAACTCCTTTGTTGGCTTCTCTACACCATCCACTGTACAGCTTTCTCCCAGTTAAGCCCCAGGCTCTGGCTCATTCCTTCGAGATCCACCATGCAGTTGTTGTAACGCATGTCTATTTGGAGGCCAAATGAACTGCAAAAGCCTGTCTCTAGGGGAGTCTGGGACATTATGTTTCCTTAACTCCTAGCAGCTAAAGACAAGCTTCAAATCAGTCTCTCCTTTCATTTACAGCAATGTTAAGAGACCAGACAGGAAGTGATGTCATCTTTCTCCATCCACCCACACCTCCCTTGGCATATGACATCATTCTCACAATTTCCAACTCTGTCTGTATTTTTAAAGTACTCCTTTAAAACTCTCATTCTAAAGTATATTCATCTTTATCTACACGAGACAGTTATTAGTATTTTCCAAAGAAACAGCTTTTTCTGAAAAATTTGAGATCTTCCCATCTTGAGTTCATGGCACCAGCATTCCCGAGATGTTGATTAATGGCTCTATGCTAATGCAGGAAATGCAGCCAGCTGTCCTCTGGCACTAACAACTAGTTAAGGCAAACAAGGCTCTAGGAAACACTTTACACAATCCCACATGCTCCTATAGTACCAGTTCTTCCTTAGACCATATGAAAACAGGAACCTTCTAGTGCAGAGTAAATGTAGAGTGAAGTCACACATCCAGATTGTCGATCATAAGGGAAAAGCAAGAATGGATAATTCAGTTCTACCTCACCACTTCGCCTTTCTTCTCTACAGCTCAGAGAGAAAAAAACAGAAGTGTGAAGCTGGAATGGAATTGGCTGGAGTTGGAGCTGCCATAATGTCCAAATAGTAGCTAGGCTGCAGTACAGGAAAAAATTCTGATGTGAAGCTACATGAAAATTCATGGCTCTGCATAATGAATCATTAGATCCTCTGTATGCAGCCCTTCACAGCTTGAACTTTCCCTGGCTGTACCAAGTGCTGGTCCATGCCACCACCCGCTGCCCTGAGGACATTGCTGCTAGCAGGTCCATTTGAACCGCACCTCAGAGAGACTGCTGAAAAAACGACAGAGAAGGAAGCCAAATGGAAAACTTCTCAAATAGGCAGTGGGAACTATGGGGAGGATTTCACACTGCCAGGGTGCTCGGCGTGATCCACAGCAGGCTGCACTGCCTGCTCCTTACCGCACTGCGAGGGCTCTATTCCCAAGTGTGTCACAGACATTTGTTCTCCTGAGAAAAAGTGCTACTGGGTACAGGCATGAGCTTTGCTCTGGGCATCTAAGGAAAGTGTATGTGCAGAGATTTTTAGCTAGAAGTAAAACCAGCTAAAGGATATGTGTTGTACGGAAAAAGTCATAGTTTTCCAGCCTGTGTATGCCCAGATGGGGCCTATGTGCTGAGAGATTATAAAATTAGAAGAAGTAAACTAATGAACAGTAGGCATATCCCATCCCTGCAGAATTGATTTATTCACTCATGGTTGCTCTGGACTCTGCACAAGAGAACTGAGGAAGAGCTTTGCTATTTGAACATATGAAGGCTGTTCTCCAGCTCTGGTTCATATGCAAGCACAGAGGTGTAACAAGGGTTCCACCTTTACTGTGCGAGAACAGATGATATTTTGGATGAAATGGACTTGACCTGATATTGGAAAATTGCCTTTCTTCTTTCTCCCCTCCCACCCAGTCAGAAGTTGCCATCATAGTTGCTTTATCTAAGCCTTGTGTTGGAAAGAAACTTCACTCTGTGGTGAAGCTCAGCCCTTTGTGGCTGGTAATAAACAGATTTTTAAGAAGACTTCTAGTCTGGGTGTCAAGACCCTCTGGTTTATAAAGCTTATTCCATGTTTTCTTCTGTTTCCTTTTGTCTTTTGTTTTCTTTTGTGCAGTACTACTAGAACTTTCTAGCAAGTGGACCAAATTAGTAGCAGCCGAGCATGTTTCCCAGCATGTTAACTTTACTTATCAGATGGAATTCTGAACCTTTTTTTTTTATTATTATTTGTAGCTGTATCATTCAGCAAAACTTAAGGCCAAGTGAGGTACCTTTAAGTCAGAGAAAGATTTGGTTTGGGAAACAGCATCACAAGTTCACCCTCTGCTGGCCACTGTCTGCAGCACGGCCAGAGAGCTCCAGCAGCGCTACTCTTCGAATATTGTGTAAAAATAACAGGGAAGAGCGGCTGCTGATTTGACAGCGCACTCCCCGAAGTAACAAGATGCTGCAAAGAGAGGACAGTGTGCTGGGCTGGGAATATCAGACGGGTCTGTCCTTACAGCTCTGTGGTCTTCCTAGTCGAAAGTGCAGGCTCAGCACAGCCCCTCCCTTGGACTCTTCAAACACACAAGGAGTTCTTTGTTTTGGAGGAGGGGATAATCTGGGAAGGAAATTTGCAAGCAGTTTTTCTGGAACAAGCCAGGAATGAAATCCCATTAAGTTTTACCAAATAAAGGAGAGCTGGAGAAGCTCAGGCCTCCCTGTCTGCTGCTGGGGCCAAGCAGAACAGGGACCCATTGTAACACCGAGTGTCAGCGGCATCTGTTCAGCTCTTCCAGTCCCAGCAATTGTTTGAGGCGCTCTGCTGAGCTGCCAGGAAATGTGTTCTGCTTCCCTACCCCACATCTCCTCCATCCAATGGCTGCACTCAGTCATGCTGTGCACTGCTGGTGGCAGTGGCACTTCAGGATGGACATTCTCAGGTAGCAGTGGAAAACAAGTCCCTTTCTTTGCATGCATTCTCCTCTTTCCTTTCCCCTCCCAGCCCTCGGAGCCCACCCACCACTCTGCTCCCCATGCGGCCTCCGTTGGTCCCATGCCTCTTCCCAGTGAAGCCCAAGCCAACTGTAAAGGCTCAGCAGCCTTGTGCCAAGCATCCCTGCAGTTTTTCCTTTCCCCACTTTCTTTACGCACTTTCTTACAGAGGACGATAAATTCATGTTGTCTCTGATCCTGTGTGCTGTTATTCAGAGGCAAGTCAAGCCCTGTGCCAGACACAGCATGGGCTGGAAGCCAGAAATGATGCTCTGCTCACCAAGCAAATAGATGTCCCTTCCATAGAGCCACTTGTGTCAGTTGGATATACGCAACTGTGCCCAGTGATTGACTGTTGGGCCAATCCAGCCTTGCCAGATGGTTGAAGGAATGGTGCAGCCACTGGATGCAAAGACAAGCCTTGAGCTCTTTCCTAGTCATAATATGAGTGATGTGGGCTGGTTCCATGGCATTCCCAGCCAACCAGCTGGTGGAGGTGGTAACTCAGGCACTGCTACTTGAACACTGAACTGCAGATTTGTACTAGAGCTCTTTGGGCTGTCCTGGGAGATTGGCAGATGCGTGGATCTCACAGATAAGCAGCCTGAATTTCACACAATATATTCCTGTTTATTTTTTTCCTTTTCTGCATTTGATCACCATAATTGTCTGAGTTCTCTCTAGCACACAGGTAGTGGGAAAGAGTCAGGATCATCATATATGCACTTCAGGTATTTCTATTTCATGCTCCTTCTCTAACCAGTGGAGAGATGACCAATCCCAGATGATGGGAGCCCCGTGCCAGCAGCTGTGCCATTATCTTGGTTTATCTGATGACTTTTTTTTTTTTTTTTTTTCTATGCCTTGATTTTGAGTCTATCTCCATGGAGAGAAGCAAAGGTAAAGAAAACTTCCCTGGTAGTATTCTACAGGCAGATTGTTCTGCCATCATGAGTGCAGATAGACAGCATTTAGATGACTGCAGGGCAGCAGAGCCTGCCAGCACTGTTTTGATTTTTGTTGTATTTTTTTTCCTGGAAATAAATATTCCTTCTGACTATGGACAGGGAAGTTGCCAAGATCACACCACACTGCATCAGACATCATTGGTTTGATCAGTGGGACATGTTCCCATACAGTCAAAATGTCAAGACTTCAATATGGCTCCATCACAAAGCCCACAGATCAGCAAGGGATAAGTTCTCATCACAAAGAATTTGTGTTCCTATAAAATACTTTGTGAAAGATAGCAAAGTACGATGTCTTCACCTGAAATATCACTCTGATGAGTGACTTCAGTGGCGGACTTTATGCTCTAGATTTTGGACAGTTTGTCCTGAATTACGATTCTTCTTCTGTTGTCATTGCCATTACAAAACAGGCACATGGTGTGATAATGGGGTCACTTTCTGAACACTCTGGTATTTACTTTTCTTCTTTTTTCAGAGATCTCTAGGTAGCCAGAATACATCTCACATACAATTATCAGAACAAAACACATTCATTAATTTCTTCATATAAAAAGTCAATTTCAAGAAAACCCATTCTTATTTTTAATAGTTCTCAACAAAAATCCCTAAATGCATGTTCCAGCAGCTGCAGGTTACAAATTAAAAGCAAACTGTTATAGCACACTTTTCTTCTTGAGATGAGAAATTCAGGACTGAGTCAGAGAACATGACAGGAAATAATGTGTATTTCAAAGGCCCTGGACAAGCTTCATGTGCCCATTCTATGAACTTGGGCAGGGGTCTCAGAGAAGTGCAGAACTATTGGCAGCCCCATGGACATAGGACAGTAGAGCCACATCACCATAATGCAGTGGGGTTACCATGCTCCCAGCATGTGCCTGGCTTTTTCTATTATAACTTTTCCATTCTTTCTGATAGTATAGAGTTAACATAATCTGAACTGTAACTTTTTGAACTGAAAGGTAAAGAAAGTGAAATATGGCATCCTTCGCAAGGCTGTGATTTGATGAGGAGTGGATCAGAACATCCAGACAGTGAGGGGATGATACTATTATTACTACATAGTTGAATAGTTGTAAAGAGCTGCCATTAGAGCTGCCAAATAGTTGTAAATAGCTGCCATTTACCATCTTATATATTAATTATGACTTTTTTTTTTGTTGTTTTAAATACAGTTACATTTCAAAGTTGGAGTAAAAAAAGATCTTAGATTATTAAAGCACAGAACTTCTGTCCTAGGGAACTGAAGAAAAATCTGAACACAACCCATAGAAAGAAGAAACTTCTGCCTTTAACACTTCTTTTTTATTTTATTTTCTCAAGGCTATGTGTATCACTGTCATATTTTAGGATGTCACAGGGCTCTCAAAGCAGTCAGCAGTGATGAGGCAAGACCAGGACTGAGTGCAGGTACCACAGAGCACTTGCAAAAGTTGAGGTCCTCTGGCTTGAACATTCAAAATTGATGCCTAGCTGTGTCCGCATTCCAACACATGAGCTCTTATCAGCTGTTTTCAGCTGGAAGAGGATGTTAGAATCCCCACAACTGTATGTTCGTTAGAGGCAATGGGTAAACTGGTTGTTAAAGCAAACAGTTTAAGAGAATATGAGATGAGAACTTCTGGAAAAAGCAAGCCACTCTGTAAATGTTTGTGACATTTAGACCTAGTAATTTGCCAAAAGAATGAAAATCCACCACAAGAGCACTTTAGTTTTAAGTGGGGAAAAAGCGAGACCTCTGTTGATGACATGAAATGAAATGAAATGAAATGAAATGAAATGAAATGAAATGAAATGAAGTAAAGCAGCTGTGTATATAAATACTGGTAAATCATAGGTTGTTGAGAGGGACGTATTAAATGCCCAAGTAAATAGAGCATTCACAAAGAATTAAAAAAGATTGTGAAGCAACAAAGAAACAGACACTATGCTCTGACACGTTCTACGTCCATATTACAATATGGAATGGCAAAAGAAAGTACCAAGAAGAAGCTTATTGACATGACATGAAGAGTAAATCTTTATTCAAAGACTGCAAGGGAAAGCTTGCCAAATAGCTGCTGGACCCAACAGCTGATAAGGTAAGAACTTTGCCTTGTCATAGCAGATCCGTTTTGTAAGAAGGCATTCACTGAGGAGGAGTTTGGGAAGGCTTCCACAGCAAAAGCCCTTTTTGAAGGGGAAAAGATGAGGATCTGGCTTAACAAGAGGGAAAAATGATCAGCAACAATTATGTAGCAGTAGTTTTGAAGTCCTAATGGAATGTAAGGGTGAAAGCCCTAGATTAGTCACAACAGTGTGTAATTCACTTTTTAAAACAGCTTCTGACCTAGGGATCTAGAAAGTAGAACATGGGATTTCAGTTGTTATAAGAGTCTTGAGAAGGCAGGGGAATTAAGGCACAGGAGGGTCAACTTCTGTGGACATCTGAATGGGAGTAATTAAAATAAGAATACAGTTAACTAAGATACATAGAAATAAGTGAAATAAGAGAAAGCCGAGTTCTTGAGCAGTGTTCAGCACTGGAAGATACTTGTACCATGTAGACACTCTATATTACCATCTCCCATCTCATTTGGGCAGTTGCATGGAGCTGCTTGCTGTCCCCACTGCGAGGTATCCTTCAGAACTGAATCATGGCTTAGCACCCTGTAAGTACAGCATGGATGCCCAAGGACAGGCTCCTCCACAGAAATGGGAAGTGTTGAAATTTGTTAAAATTAGCTTCAATTAAAACTGAGGTAAAGGTAGACAATTTTTGGACACAGCATAAGCACATCCTGACATTTGCACAGGTGCTGGAAAGTCACATGGGAGATGGAAATCGCTGATTCTGGAGTTCAATCTGGAAATTTTTTCCACCACAGTTTCCCAGATTGGAAGCTCTCAGGATGCAGCTGTGCAGGTGTGACTCAATTCTCATAAAGCACAGCATCACAGAATGGATGGCTGGGACTTTAAAGCCCCCCCAGCCTCACCCACCAGGGCCACATATTTTCTAAACCCAATATCTTTCATATTTTACATTAACTTCTTTTTCTCTTCACCACACAGAAAATAGACTGAGTTGATTTTAGTTCTGCTAGGACAACACTATGACCCTTCCATTCTAATAACGTGATGTTTTTTTTGTATTTCTATCAAACGATGAGCACACAGAACAACTTTGGGAAATGAATGCACCCAAAAGCAAGCATCTCTGTAAGTTTACTCTGAGTAAGTTTGCTTTTGGGTAAGTTCATTAGAAGAGAGAACCAAGAGTAGCGAAGAGATGGATCTAGAGTCTGCACTTCAGAGTTAAGTTTAGAATGAATATTTTATTAAGGAAAAATCCAAACAGTGAAATATAAAATAAATAGAAAAAGGCTTCTAATTCCTGCTATCAGCTTTCCCCCCAGTAGGCTGTTCCACTCTTCTGAGTAGGTACCGAACAATTGCAACATCCACAGCTTTCTTGAGATATGCACGAAGATCAAGAAGGGAGACACACTGCTGGAGACATTTTTTGGATTGGGCTGTAGCTACAGATATGGGTGAAATAATGAGATGCTTCTAAAGGAAGTCATCAGGATGGCAGTAGTAATAAACAGTTTTTCCAGACAGCTGCAGAATCATTCATGCCAAAGTCATGTCCAAGAGCCCACCTCATTGGAAGCTAATGAGCTATGTCTTTCCACAAATCCATGGATGTCTTAAGTCTGCTGCAGAAACACTATTTCCTGCAGAAAAACAACACCATCTGTTGTATTCTTGTATTGCGTTCCTTTAGTAACACCTGAAGGCTTCAGCCATGCAGTTAAACATACCTAACACCTAGGAAGCATGTACTGCAAGAACTGAGAGAAAGAAGAATGAAGGTCATCAGTGAACAAGCTCTCCGTTTCATGTAGTTGCTCGGAGTTTGGAGCATCCATTAGTTTTGCATCCTCTGAGCAGCACTGAACAACAACAAAGAGCACTGGCTTTCTTGTTGCAAGTCTTGGAAGGATCTGTCTTACTGTAAACTGAGATCCTTTTTGTTTTTCTCTGTGAAAGCCTTCCAGAGCACACGCAGACTAGGCCTGGCTGCTGTCCACACTGTCACTACTACAAGATGCATCTGGAGATGAGGATATATCACATCGCATACAGGCAGATAGCTTTTTCCCAGACATCTTAGCCACAGACAGGAGACCCAAGGGAAACGGAAGAAATGAGTCAATGGCATAGCAATGAGTAGAACTGTAAATTCGTCTTACAGCCACATTTCATGTCTTTTCCTGGTAGACTGGATGGTTTTTGCACTTATTTTGCATTTCAGCTGTTTTCAAGAACAGCCTTGATGCAAGGAGACCATGATACAAGGGAAGTTTCCTCCTTCCTTTCTCTCTGCTCCCATCAGCCTAAAGCATCCACACAGCTTACAGAAAAGTGCTGTTCCTCACTGCCTTCTCACTCTAACCTCTCCAGGTTAAATTGGAAAGGTGTGTGCATGTGTTTCTATACCCTTGCTTTCACAGTCTCTCCATAGGATCCTGGTGTAGGCACACATCTGGTAAGAGCACACTGAGACAGAGGAAGCAGAGTGGTGAGCAGACCTTCTGCCCTCTTCATGAGGATGGGGATGGGGATGTCTCTTCTCAGTTCTCCAGGCTCAGCCCAAGGAAAGTAGTCGCCTCAGCGCAGTCTTCCCTGCAAGGAGCAGCAAGATTCTGAGTCTGGAAAGATTCTGAGCTCTGAAAAGGGACTGCCACTGGACATGGGCGATGGCCCCATTCTGTGCAGGGTGGAGGCAAAAGCTCTTACCTGTATGAGATACCACAGGGGCTGTGTTGTCACTTCTCCCTGAGTGTGCAGCTTGCTCCAGATGTGCAAAACTGAGATTATGGGAGGGTTAAGGATAAACAGTGCATTGGCTAGTCAGGGATAAGATCTCCCCACTGCTCCACACTGTGACTTTTGTCTCTTTAGGCCCACATGCTTGTGCAGGAATCAGCATGTAAGTATGTACACTCTAGCAAAGGAAAAATCACTGGACAAAATTCAGGGATCTACTGTGACCTACAGAAGGTGTAGGTGTAAGTATTACCACAACTAAGATAGCTGTTGCTTGAGCCCATCGGAGTGAAGATGAGTGCCTAGGGTTTCAGAACAGAAAAGAGACAGACCTGAGTATCTCTGATAGGTGGCAAAAGCCAGGTGGGCAGTGTTGCCCAGGGGTCTATCTTGAGACCAGTGCTCTTCAGTGTCTTTATCAGTGACATAGACAATTGGATTGAGGGTACCCTCAGTGAGTTTGCTGATGAGAACAAGCAGAGTGGTGCAGCTGATGTAACAGAAAGAAGGGATGCTATCCAGAGGGACCTGGACAGGCTTGAAAAGTGGACCCATGAGAGCCTACTGAGATTCATCAAGGCTAAATGCTGCACCTGGGTTGGGGCAATCCCAGATATGCATACAGACTGGGAGATCTCATTGAAAGCAACCCTGTGGAGAAGGACTTGGGGGTCCTGTGGATGAAAAGCTCAGTGTGAGCAAGCAGTGTGTGCTTGCAGCCCAGAATTCCAGTGGTACCCTGGGCTGTATTAACAGAGGCAGTGTGGCAGGAAAGGGATTGTTCCCCTCTGCTCTGCCCTTATGAGGCCCATCTGGAGTACTGCATTCAGATCTGGGATGCTCACACAAGGAGGATGTGGAGCTGTTGGAGTGGATCCAGATTAGGACCAGCAGGATGCTGAGAGGGCTGGAGCACCTCTGCTATGAAGAAAGCTTGTGAGAGCTGGGAAGTGTTCAGCCTGGAGATGGGAAGACTCAGGGGAGACCTTACTGCAGCCTTCCAATAATTGTGGGGAGCTTACAAACAAGGAGGGAGAGCAAATTTTTGCACAGTCTGATAGTGATAGGACAAGAAGGAATGGCTCTAAACTAAAAGAGGGGAGACTTAGATTAAATGTCAGGAGGAAATTTTTTCCTCAGAGGGCAGTGAGGCCCTGACACTGCTGTTCAGAGAAGCTGTGGGTGTCCCATCCCTGGAGGTGCTCAAGGCCAGTTTGGATGGGGTTCTGGACAGCCTGATCTGGTAGAGGGCATCCAGCTCACCAGGTTGGAACTAGATGATCTCTGAGGTCCCTTCCAACTTAAGCCATTGCATGATTCTGTTAAAAGATATGTGTCCAGTCTCTCAGCACTTGGTGCCTCTGTTCAGTATCCCTGATGCTGAGCTGGTTGTTACAAAACACTAGTCACAGGCAGCATTTGCACAGGGCATTGACCACCTCACAGCCTCACGGGGATCCCAGCAGCTGTAGCCTCCTGTTGTAGACCAGCCTTGCACTCAGGGTAATCAGTGCAGCAGTGGGCACCAGACCCTGCTCAGCCTGAACTCACAGAACCAGAACAACTCATTGCAAAATAAAGAGGTCTTGGAAAGCCATTCTCTGTCACTAGGGATTCTCAGTGGTCTGAATCATTTTGTATTTAGAAGATAAATACACAGGCAGCTCCAGGAGCCAAGACTAGTTCAGGACCTTCTGACATGATGCACACATAGGCCGTGCATAAGGCTACAGATTCCTAGAAATACTC
Source organism: Perdix hodgsoniae (assembly GCA_035772895.1). Lineage (NCBI taxonomy): Eukaryota > Metazoa > Chordata > Aves > Galliformes > Phasianidae > Perdix > Perdix hodgsoniae. The sequence continues at coordinate 427,845 of JAPSGF010000158.1, forward strand.
AAGAATCTACAGCCTTAAACAGAGGCTCAGATGATAAAGATATTTTATGAATTGTGAAGAATCTACCAAATACCCTGCAGCTTACTCATCCCCACAGAAGTTTAGTTGTGCTGTTGCAAAGGCCAGCTGTTCCTCTGCGTGCTCCTGAATCCTACAATCTGGATCATTTAGCTTTAGACATATATACACACAGAAATAGAAGAGTCTTAAAACTGTCAAGAGTCTAGCTATGACCCTTAAGTATCTCTAAAATCTTGGCCTGAATTCTAAGAAATGACCATGATCTGCAATAAAAAGGGCCGAGCAAGGAGAAGTGTGTAGTGCCCACTCCATGGAAAACTGCAGCAGAAAACTTGTACAGTGACTTCCAGTTCAGGTTTTCAGCTCAATGCTTGCTAATTACAGTGGTGGTTCTCCATTCAGCTGAGAGCCATAAAGAAGCACAGGATTAAATTAAAATTCAGTAATCTTCCTTTACAAAGTAATTTGGAGTCATGCAAGAGTTAATGTCTCTAGCCCTTGCCTTGATGGACTGCAGCCCAGCACTGTCTGAACTGGCATGAACTACTGCTTATTGCTCCAAATGGTTTCAAGCACATTCCAGCCAGGCCCCCAGAGCAGGGCTGTGTCCTGGCCAGACCAAACACCACAGTCTGTTTAACAACTGCAGTGCAAGACACAGATCAAAAGCAGCAGCCAGGACGCCTGCTGCATGCTCACTGACTTTTATCTCCCTGCCTGGGAAGTACATCCTCCAGCTATCCCAAGAAGATGGTGCAAATTAAACACTCCTCTCAGTTTATTTCTTGCCCTGGTGACCACAAGTGCATTAGGAATGTGGGTTATTGGTCTCACTTTTGTCTGAGGAAGAATTACTAAGGTAAGCAAGATCTGATAAAGAATATTAGAAGTTCTCCCACCATGACTCTTGGAGAATTCACCTGAGCTTTCCAAAGATGTGACATATATGGCATGAATTTACAGGACTGGGGGTGGCAATGAATCCTGAATTTCCCTTATATCAACTGACAGAAAATGTGCTGTGGGAATGGTGGGAGGAAGAGGCAGAAGGGAACGGCTGGTGGGCTGGGGCCCTGCCAACCTTTGAGGCTAGTGGCTGCCAACATCTCTTAGGCACCTTCTAGGCCAGACTACAAAGAGGCAAAGGGGGTGAAAGTTCCTTTCCTTTTCCTCCTTTGTCCTCATGGAAAAAACTGTCGTCTAAAAATAAGCTGTAAGATAGCTGCTGCCCAAGGGACTTCATGTACCCAGGTCAGAGAGAAAGCTCAAGAAAGGTAAATTAATAAAGCTGGGATCCAGGGTGTAGGAGGGAGACCATCTGGACCTGCCAGTGTATGCAGCATCTTTCCAGTATCCAGAGTGTCCTATTGGAACTCTTCAAAGATACCTGGGGTTTTGGCCAGCCATAAGGTAAGCAAAATAAGACAAGAAAACAACGGAGAAAAGGTAAGTCCCTCCACCCACACACAGACTTAATTTTTTAACAAAGGGCAAAGTCCATCTCTCCTTACTCTGAGCTGAAAATGTTTGATGATACCCATGGGCTTGCACTGCATTGTGCTTTGGAGTGTTCCCAACACTGTCTCATGAAAAGCTCATAGGTGAGAAGGGCTCTTTTTTCCTTCTTGTTCTTCTGTAATACATAGAATTGAAATCACCTTTTCTTTTTCTTTTCATTATCAGAGCAACTTCACAAGAAAACAGAACTGAAACTATTTTAGACATCATTTCCCTCTTTACTGTGTCTTTGATCATTAAAGATTCAATTTTCAAAGTTTTAATGAAGTTTGACATTAGCCAGTCTTAAATCATGGTTAAACCTTCACATTTCCCTGAGTTACAGGGGGAGTTCCTATTGGTGCCCCCAGGGAGGAAAAGGTGGTGGTATGAGTTCTTGCCCTATTACAAAATACACACGGGAAAGAAATGTTGTGTCTGCCTTAACTGCAGGGGAAATGGTTGGATTGGATATCACACCTTATTAGGCACCAGACTATCCAAACATAAGAGTTTAATCCATGAGAAACTGCATTCTGCTCGTCCAGCTGCTCCTGGAGCAGCGCAGTCAGCAAGCAGCAGCAATGCCATAGCATCCTGAAATCTGCACCTCTGTTCAGCTGCTGACAAAGTCCCTGTTTCTCAACAGCTTTAGAGCTCAACTGACCATCCTACATGGCTCAGCTGTGCAAGCTCCCAGATTTCTTGCTCTGCTGTTTTTTTCAAGAGAAAAATCTGTTAATCAAACTTCTCACAGCAAGTTTCTGTTCTCTATGTTCATTTTCTGAAAAGCTGAAAAATGCTTTGTTTTTTAACACTCCCCTCCCGCCCCCCAAAGATTTTAATTTTTTTTTTTTTTCATAGGAAATGAAAATGCTGTGTGGAAGAAACATTTGCTGAACAGCTTAGCAGAGAAGCAGAGATCTGTGCTGGTGTGGTCAGCCCAGTTCTGATCTGTATAGAAACCGCAGTGTGCAACTCAGCTGGCTGCAGCTATAGCAGCTCCCAAATAAAAGCATCAGCTGTCTTTTCTCCATAACCAATGCAAGTCACAAAAGCCAGCTGTTTGTCACAGTGAGGCTGAAGAACTGTCCTCAGCTCTTCAAAGGCTTTTGGAAATGATTTTTCTTGAAAAAGAAAGAAGAGAAGGACGGAGAAAGCAGATTTCTAGATTTTTTTTCATCAAGAAAGAATGAGACTTTTGGAACATGAATATGGAAAGCAACTTGAATGAGCAACCATTAACCAAGCAATTTTTATAACTCCAAAAGTGGAAAGGGGGAAAACAGAAAAATGGAATAGACTTCAGTCAAAGAAATGGTAGTTTCCCTCCTGGATTGGAAGTGTGAAAGAAAAAAGCATTCAGGAGAACTGGCAGTTCCATAAAGAAATTACCGAGAGAATAACCTCAAAATATCCCTGTGCAGAGGAACTGGAGGAAATGTGGCTGAATGCTAAAGTGTGGCTTCGTTGCTTCTTACTTCCATCTGAAGTTGTGCAGGGTCTGGAAACTAGGTCAAAGTAATGAGAACAGAACTAAAAGAACAGCATGAGCTTGTGCAGACAAAACTGTAAGGGCAAAAAAGGAAAAAAGCAAATAATCAAGGGACAAATTGCAATGAGAAAAGCTCTGTAAGTGCTTTGTAAGAAGCCTAAGGAACATCTGCTTCATCCCTCAGTGGAGAAAGGAAGCTAAAGGCAGATGATGTGAAGCCCAACACAGGTCTTGACCTTATCCCCCAGGATTGCTGTTAGCCTTCTTGAAGTGATCACACATCAGGCAAAGAATGGAAATCACCATGGATTACCAGACATCACTTCAGAGAGCAAACTGTTATGGAAGAAAACAGAAAATTCTTATGTGAATAATTAGAGATGAGAATATATATGAATTAAAGCTTTTTCATAGTAGGAAGTTCACAAGTAGAGGTCTGGAGGGTCCAATGCCATCTGCCTCATGTAAAAGCAGCCTGAAAAATAGTTTGAAAAGGCAGGTGTCATGGTTGCTGCGGCAGGAGGGAAACAGAGCACTGGGAAAAACAGCACAAGCACTCAGTGTAAGTATGTGGAAAGCAATGAGCATGGAAAAATGACATTCTTTGTACACAAAATTGCAGTCTCTGAGCAATCTGTTGTTAGGAAACTAAGGATTACAGCCAACAGTTTTCTGAAAAGATTTCTTCAGTTCTCTAAAGGAAAGAGTAAATTAAGTATTAAGAAATAGTAAGAAAGGAACAGCATAAAACACAGTGTCAGATGCTACTGTGTGAGCTGATGGCTTTTCCACCTCTGGTCCTTCTCACCTCCATCTGAAAAGAGACTGTAGAATTGAAAAAGGGTCAGGTCATTAAAGGCCAGTGAGGATAATCAAGGATGCTAAGTGGCATCTTTGACAGTAACAATTATAAAACAACGTAAGAGACGACCTATGGGTATGTAAAGTCATAGGTGTCATGGGAAGGGCATGGATGAAATACCTGTTGACAGTGTCTTCCCACAAAAGGGTCAGGGAATATCAGATGGAACTTCCATAAACAAGATTCAAACCTGACACAGAGAGGTGGTTCACACAACACTGTCTGTGGAACTCCTTGCCACAGTGGATGATAATGTTTTACGTGCATTCACATAGAGATTAGACAAATTCATGTAAAATAAGGACTCAAGACACAAAGACCTTGCATTTTGCTGAAGAAGTGTCTAAGCTGAAAACTTCCAGAGGCTGGATGTTGGAGGAAGCACCATTTACTCTTCCCTGTCCTTACATGCTTTTCTTAGGCATCTGATGGACTTATTTTTTGACCTAGTTACTGATGAGTTCTACATGTACACAGAACAATCTTTTAAAAAAATTGTAGGCAGTGTGTTGTAAGCTAATGGAATGAGAAGCTATGAACAGTTTTTTAAAATTATTTATTTATTTCCAGGAAAAATTATGACAGGCCAATCTAATTTTCATCTGCATTAGGTTTAATAGACAGCACAAGAGAGTGGGTATCAGATATTTTGACTTGAAAATGGCTTTAGACTTTGTCTCATATACATTCTCACTAGAGATTAGAGGAATGGTATATAACACTATTGGAATGACCAAAAACCAGACTGAGAAAGCAGATCTCAGGGTACAAACGTTGCTCAAAAAGAACATAGAAAGCAGAGCTCGCAGTGGTTTCTTGGGTCCAGTTCTACTCAGTTTTCACCAGTGGCTTGGATGATAGGAAGGAAGATGTGTTTTTTAAATTTATGGTTGGCAGAAAGGCTGGACTGACTCCAGCCCAGTCCTTACAGGAGTTCTGGAGGTAGTGCTGCAGGAAGAGAGGGGCTAGTGAGCACAGGTAAGATGAAGATTTATCCCACCACCTTTTCTGCTGGCACTGTGGAAATACCTGGGACCCTGTCCTGATTGGGTCTTTCTGGTGACCATTTCATTGGGCCCCCCCTTGGACAGCAGAGTGCATACTTCAGATCCCAGGTGCACTTCATGTGAGGCTGCCCCTTGGCCAGCTATTGCCTTGGGAGAAGTCTCCCCTAAAGCATCTGGTGTTCCACAGACGCTGGAAGTCTGATGCTCAGGTGCCTGTGGTTGTGCTGTGGTTACAGACCCCTTATACCCATGCCTTTTTAAATCAAGTATCTTTGTTTGCACAAAGCTCATATCCAGCCTGTGGCTGACTTGCTACAGTCCAAGCCTACTTTGAGCACGAGTTCTCACTCACGTGGCTCCCACATAACAGCAGTTTATTCTCCTCCACCCTGTGATAACTGGACCCTTCCAGATGGCAGTAAAACAGAGGCACAGCTGCTCGGGATGATGTTGGGGGCAGCTTATTGTAGCATGCAACTAAATGCCTTCAAGGTTGGGCTGAGGTGTGGTGACTGGGAGCGGAGGGGCTGGGGCAGCCCTCTGCGTAGCACCATCAGGGACTGAGGTACGACAGGTGATTAAAGGCATGTCTGCCTTGGCTCCTGGTCTGCCTTTGCAAGGCTTCTGATGCCCCACAAATGCTGTGTGTAGGCCTTACCAGAATCCCTGATCTTTGTTTCAGCAGATTCCTGAAAGTGCAGATAAAAAGCTCTGGAGTTCTGACCACATTGCAGCCCACTGCTCTCAGCTCACTGATACAAAGAGGATCATTCCCATTTTACCTTCTTAGTATTGCCAGGCACTGCATATCTGATGCAGCCTGGCATGGCAGACACAAAGAAGGATCCTGGGAAGTCAGAAGCCTTCACAACTCTTTGAACAGATACCCTTGGGACATGACACTTTCATGTGGACTAAATGCAGAGCTCAGACAGAAGCCTGCAAAAGAGAAAGAAAAATAAGTTTTCCCCTAAAGCAAAAAAGGCTTCAGGAGAGAGCATTAAAGAAAGAGAGACAAATATGAAGACAACGTGCAAATGTTCTGCAGTGTCTGGGACCAGCTGCTCCTCCTCTAAGTTTGCACACAACTCAGGCCTCTGCACAACCCTGCTGTCTGCCAGCAAGATGGCTCTGGGACAGGACTGCCAGCCTGGGGCTCACTGCAGCCTGTATCATCAGAAAGCAGAGCTGGGTTGCAAATAGGGAATTATAAGGGCTGCGCAGTCAGACTTTTCCTCCACTGTAGCTAAATAAAAGAGACCACAGGAATATACAAAACATATTCTAGTTTCAGTGCCAGGAGAGAGAGAATCAAGCCACAACCAAAATGGGAGATGTCTTGAGCAAACAAGGGACTCCCAGGTCGCGCACAGCTTTAGGAACTCTGCCTGAGGTGGAAATAGAGCACTGGTGAAGCAGATGGTCAAGAAGCCACCTGCACACAGAATCACACTGCAAACTCAGTGAGTCCTATGATAAGCAAATCTGAGAGCTGTGAGTAGTGCTGCTGCCCCTGGATATAGTTGGTGGTGTCAGGGGGCTTTCAGAAGACACTTGAGAACCTTTCAGCACTGGCAAGTCCAAATCTGGGTGAATAACTGAGGTTCGATCTCTCCATTGTCAGTCTGCTCTTGGTCTTGTTCTCCCACCTGTTACCTGATCTATAACATTGTGTAAGACCATTCCAAACTGCCAGATCCCTTTGTTGAAAGGCCTTGAAAGTTTTCATCCATTCTTTGCCAGTTATGTTAAATCATTCTGCTTAACCACCCACACGAATATGCCATTCTGCTCAATCATTTTTCGTATTTACTCTGCTGGACCTTGAGTAAGTCACTGATCATGGAATTGATGTCCATCACTGTCTGTCCCCACATGGAACAAATCTGCTCCCATAGACAAGAGTGGTTACTACAGGATGTGAGGCAGCACACCCACTCTGAGGCTTTGCAGGTGGTTCATAAGTCTGAGGGGGTTAATGCAACTTGGCTACATATGGCAATTGGTGTCACAAGAAGCAGAATGCCTAACTTAAGGCATCAGCCTCCAGTTGCTTCTAATCTGGCACTTGCAGATTAGAAACAATTCAGGCTCAGGCAAGTGATGCTTGCTGGAAATCTTGCATTTCTACTGATTAATTCAGAATATCTCAATCCCCGCATATATATATTAATTGTTCCTCAGTATTGCCTGCACACTTGACCAGTAACGCCTGCAGCTGAGAAGCACCTCAGCTGTGGTCACCAGAAATATGGGCAATCTCCATCCTTGTAGGTTTTGAAGGCTTCTAGAAAAAGATGTGGTCACGTTGGATTTGTGCTGGATGCTGGGGACCATTCTCATTTCCATGATCCTGAGAGATTCCAGAAATTCTTTGTGTGTTTTCCTAGAAGTTACTCACAGAACATTTTAGCTGTCCTCATTTCTTTCCCCTATGGCACAGATTCTCACAGTAGTAAGGGAAATAAAGTGTTGATGGGTAAACATCAGTAGTGTCTTTGGCTGCTAGTTGTGACAGGTGAGCTCTGTGCTGGGGCTAAAGAGCACCAAAGAATCAGAAAGGGACTGAGAGTTTCTGTAGTGCAAAAGGAATTTTGAAGGAGAGCATCTTTGGTACAGCTAGGCCTACAACCAGCACCTAAGAAGATGGAAGAGACCATAGAGGAATATCAAGTCAAAGTAACAGAGTAGGGAGCAGCCAACAGTAGTCAGGAGCACAGCCACATCATGAGTATGGCCATTGCAAGTTGTTTCATGATGGTAGGGGCCAACAGATGCTACTCAGTGCATCATTCAAGTCTTTTTGGCTTACATACTGCTGTCTTAGATGGCTTACCAGTGTCAGAGCAATCTCCATGTAAGAATATTACTTCCAGGAAGACTTCAGAGAGTCCTGAGGAAGAGAAAACTTTCCTGGGAGCAATATGTAAATCTTGCCATTGGAGCCTAACACTTTTTCTTCATATCTTCCAGATGAACAGACAGGAAATATACCATCATAAGAGTTTGGGAGTGAAAGGAGCAGATACAGATCTACACCCTCCCCCAGCACAGCTTTCAGCAATGCAATGCAGCACAGGGCCCAGCATTCCTCACTGTTCACATCCTCTAGGTAGTTATGAGCCTAGATTTCATCCTCACTTCACATGCCCATGCTAACCTAAATTCAGTGAAAGGATGCTGCTGGAGCATAAAGTCACCAAAGCAGTGGCAATATGGAATGGAAACTTAAATTTAGCCTACAAGGACAGTCCCATCTACCTAGGAATAGAAAGAGACGTTATCCTAGCCATTCTTCCATTTTCTCAGTTCTGGCCCATCCAGCACTTGCGTAATGGCACCTTCTGGTAACTGTAATAAACGGTTGGATCTTTTCCATTTCCTTCCTTGGGCCCACCCACAGGCTGCAGCTTCTGCAGTGCCGGAAAGGAGAGAACCAAGTGTTTCTTTATTGCCTTAAAGCATAAGAAACTAGAGGAATAACCCCCAGCAAAGCAAACACTGCTTGTTCTCACTTGTGGATTTCCATCCTTCTTTGTTCATGTTGGAGTTTGTGGTAGTCTTCTGTCCAGACCTTACCTGGAATTAACAGTGGAAGCAAAACAGACATTCACCCCTTCCAGAAGCACACCAAATGCCCTATTTCTGACTGTGACAACCCTTCCCAGAGTCTGGAGGGAAGTCAACATAAAGTAAAGCCTTGTTAAGAGAAAGTAGTGGATTAGCTCTACCCACAGTCCAGTACATGCCACCACAGTCGTGCAGTGCCTGAGAGAAGGAAAGTCCTGGAATACACTTGGCTCCATGGCCAGCTACTAGATTCTATACAGGTTGCTCTGAAAGTAGTGCCTCCTATTTATTTCCACATAAACTACAGCAGATACCAAGAGTATAATAACACTATCTGACTGAGCAAATTCTCAGCTACAAATCACGATTTTTCAACGTAGTCACCACCATTAGCTGATTTGTGCAGATGATCAGTACTCTCTTCATTTTGTGGTTTAACAGCTGTGCATGGCTGTCTGGAACATTGCTTGTCTTTTACATCACTGTTGCCACTGCTGTAACACACTATTCACCTCTGACTGTGCTCACTTCCACTGTTTGGATTCCATAAATGTGCAGAAAGCATCCATGGATATCAATGGGTACCAGTTGTTTCACAAGGAGGAATTCAAGTCTGCACCTTACTTTCATTTGCACTTCCATGTCAGATGCCATTCTGTAGGACTGCCTCTCTACTGCCATCTGTCACACAGCAACAAAATGTAATGGGATATTGGTGGGAAGGCTCAACCTCTAATACCATCCCACCATCTGTCTCTGATGTCATGGGCTGACATCATGAAATAGGAGGCATTACTTTCAGAGGCGCTCTCATAGCTGGTGCAATAGAACAGTGTCAGGGCAATTTAAACCAGCTGGGCCCACTGCCAAAGTGTCAAAGAAGCTGAGATCACTATGTTGCTCCATTCCTCATTTAATATTGGTACCTGTTCTTGCCTATTGCTGGATTTTTCCATGTGCCCAGCTCATGCCATACCACCTGTAATCCTGTGCACCGTCCCACCCAACACCTGACTTTGTTGGCACCTAGGTTTCCATTGGTTCTCATTTGCCTCTATCCAACTCTTACTTCCCAGCCATGCACAGTTCTCACCTTCCCTTCACACCTCATCACCACAGCAACATCAAAAAAGTGCTCCCACAGATGCTCATGCGTCCCATGGTCATCTGGGCTGCTTCCATCAAGCTTTGCACCACCAGTCCATGCCACCGTGGTGCTGGAGCAGCAACGGACAGTACCAGAGAAAGACTGGCCAAGTCTAGACAAGGAACAGCCAGTACGAGGAAAAGAGACCAAGACTCAGAACAGTTGTTAGAGAGGGACTATTCTTCCATCAAAGTGTGAACAGAAAAACAGTCGAAATTAAGATGATCCAAGGGGCTCTGTGATGAACGCATGCAGAGCTCTACACTGGGATGCTCCATAGGAGCCCTGGGCAGGTCGTGCCCGAGTGTGGGTCACTGGCGCCACAGAGTGGCAGGACAGGACTCTGCACTGCACAGCCCTCAGCATGCAACCTCCCACCTATCTATTCCTATCATCCCTTCACATCTGGGCAGCCTGGTCTGGTGACTGGCGATTCTGCACATAGCAAAGGGCTTGGTCTTTTTCCACCCAGACCATTCTATGATTCTATGATTCCATGTGTGTAACCATACCTCCCTGTGCACCACAGCGCCTGGAAGAGCTGACAATGTCACAGCATTAGGAGGACATAAGGAGGATACAAATGCAGTACATGATACCCATGGACTCATAAAGTACCGACTGGGAGGAATCTCTGGAGCTCTCGTGTCTCACCTGTCTCAGAGCAGGACTATCTGCCAGGCTAGGTGTGCTGTGCCCTGTCTAGTTTTGAAAAGCTTCAGGTGAGGAGATGCCAAGCCATGATAGTAACCTGCTCCTAGGTCTGTATCCTGTTTCACTCATCTGGTTTGGACTGTTAGAGAGTTGGATCAGAGCTATGACTGTACTCTGAAAGGAAGAAAAGGAAGAAAAGAACAGGACAATGTTGCAAAACTGCTGAAGACCGAAAACTAACAGCCAGTGCAAAAAGCCAAGAAAACCCATTAACAGTATTAATCAGCAGGTTTTAATATGTATGCATGTTTTTTTAAAGCCCAACACCCTCGCATCACCTGATTGATGCTGTTGTGGTTTAATGCAGCCGGCAATCAAGCACCTTACAGCCACTTGCTCACTGTCCATCCCCAATGGGATGGGAAAGAAAATTAAAAAACAAAAAAATGTAAGAACTTATAGGTTGAGATAAGACAGTTTAATAAGAAAGAAGGGAGCAAGGGGGGGGAGAAAAGAATACACAGAACAGGGGATGCACAATGCAGTTCTCAGCACCGGCTGACTGATGCCCAGCCAGTCCTTGAGCAGTGGCTGCCTTCTCTGCCTCCTCCCATGGTTTTGTTATTCAGCATGACATCATATGGTATGGAATATCTCTTTCTGATCAGCTGTCCTGGTTCTGCCCTCTCCCATATTCTTGTGCATGCAGCCCCTCGCTGGCATGGCAGCACAAGGAGCTGAAAAGTGCTTGACATAGTGCTAGCATTGCTCAGTAATGACTGAAAACTTGGTGTGTTATCACCACTTACTTTCATTCCAAATCCAAAACACAGCACTGTACCAGCTACTAGCAAGAAAATATGTCAGTCTGATTTTGCTGCACTACTTTGTGTTTACAGAAAGTTCATGAGACCTTGATGTGCGGCACTGAAGCAGCTCTGGTTTTCTCAGGTGTGTTTACTGCACACATTCACCTCTCTGCATTTCTCATGACTTGCTGGGACTGAGGCCAATTAGGTCTCATTTAGGGTATTCATCCACCCCAGTAGACAAAGATGCAGATCAAATGCTTCTGATGAGACTAGGGCAAAACTGGTTCCTAAAGTGCCATGGGAACTGTTGCAGGCCAAGTTTCAGCAGGATTAAGGCATTCAGCCCTAGAACATCTGCATGACAGGGGATCTTCCACAGCTCTAGAATAACTTGAAGACCACTGCAGATTCTACCAGTTCAGGTTTTGCCTGAACAACAGAAATAAAGAGGCACCCAACATGGTCCCTGCTTCCAATCCCAAAGAGTCACAAAAAACAAAGGGATTGCCTGGAGCAGAGATGGAGCGCGGAGGCAGTAGAGCAGGCAGTGGGACATGGATCCTGTTCCAGCCTAGCAGGAAGGTGAATTGCTCAGATTCTGGATGATACTCAGGAAAGAGACACAACTACATACACAAACATATTAGTGTAGGAAGACCGCAGATCCCCATCATCACAGCCTTATAGACATGAGCCTGCTTATCACCAAACTAGCTCACGGCCCAACTTTGCTGCTGATCCATGCCCATGGCAACAAACCACACAGGCAGGAAGTTGTGTTCTCATTGCCCAGTCAGACATTTAGTACTGTAATACTAGTGGCTATAGAACCGTACCAAAGTGAAAGTAAGAGCAAAAACTAACAGTAACTAGGGTTTGCCTACTAACAAAGGGGGGCTGAATGTTTCCAATACATCCCTTTGGAGATTTGAGTTGCAGAGGCTCAGGGCAGCAGGAACTCAAATTCTAGTAGAGAACAGAAGTCCAGGCACTGTGAGAAGAAAACCATGTATCGCTGAGGCCACATAGTACATACCTGTACATACAATATGCCCCAGATCTCTCTATCAGAAAATAGGAGTTTGACACAGTGACATTTCGTGTCTGAATCACAGAATCACAGAATCACAGAATGGTCCATGTTGGATGGGACCTCAAGGATCATGAATCTCCAACCTCCCCACCGGATGCAGGGCCACCAACCTCCTCACTTAATACCAGCCCAGGCTGCCCAGGGCCCCATCCAACCTGGCCCTGAACACCTCCAGGGATGGACGGGGCACCCACAGCCTCTCTGGGCAGCTGTTCCAGCACCTCACCGCTCTCACAGGAAAGAACTTCCCCCTGACATCCAACTGAAATCTTCCCTCCCTCAACTTAAAGTCATTTCCCCTTGTCCTGCACTTATCTACCCTTTCAAAGAGCTGATTCCCCTCCTGTTTGTAGGCTCCCTTTAGGTACTGAAAGGCTGCAGTGAGGTCACCCCACAGCCTTCTTTTCTCCAGGCTGAACAAGCCCAGCTCCCTCAGTCTGTCTTCATAGAGGAGCTGCTCTGTCATCTTTGTGGCCCTCCTCTGGACCCTTTCCAACAGCTGCCTGTCTTTTTTGTACTGGGGGCTCCAGACCTGGACACAATACTGCAGATGGGGCCTCACAAGAGCAGAGTAGAGGGAGAAAATCACCTCCCCGTCCCTCCTGCTGGCCACTCCTCTTCTGCTGGAGCCCAGGACCCCATTTGTTTTCTGAGCTGCAAGAGCACACTGCTGGCTCATGTTAAATGTTTCATCCACTGTAAACATTTGTTTTCCTGCAGCAGTGAACTCTGAAGCTTCATGAACCTGGGACCTCAGTTGCACTTCTGCTGCTGCTACGTGACCACCATGGGGAGCTGAGTCCTTCTGGGGAGAATGCCACTGGAAGCTGCTTTCAGTGACTCAACGTGCTTTCTCATACAGTGACCTAATCAGGGTCCTCAGCTTCCAGTCTTCAACAGGAAAAGTGTGGTGCAGACCTGAACTTGTCCAAGAAATGGACAAAGAAAGGAAGAAGCTGGATTCTGGTTCTAGTAGAAGGCATGAGGCTTGATTCCTACTGAGTGGTTTGGAGCTTGGGGAAAAACTATGAAACCCACACAGGGAGCCATGCACAGGCAGTGCCTCCTCCAGCTCATACAATGCACCAACGCCTGCTTCCAAACACACTCCTCCAGGAATGAATGAATTCTTCACCTCGGTCTTCACCGGTGGCCAGGATTCTAGTCTTTTTCACGTCCCTGAGCCCTGCATCCCCAAACCTCTATGTGGGGACCAAGGAGGTAAATCCCTCCCCACTGTAAAGGCAGACCAAGTCCGAGAGTGCCTCCTTAGACTGAATGAATACAAGTCTATGGGGCCGGATGGCATACATCCCAGGATCCTGAAGGAGCTGGCTGAGGTGGTTGCTGAGCCACTCTCCATTATATTTGAGAAGTCGTGGCTGTCAGGTGAGGTCCCAGATGACTGGAGGAAGGGTCACGTCACTCCCATATACAAGAAGGGGAGCAGGGAGGACCCGGGGAACTACAGGCCGGTGAGTCTCACCTCTGTGCCTGGGAAAATCATGGAACAGATCCTCCTGGACAACATGCTCGATCACATAAAGAATGAGCATGTGATCCGAGACAGCCAGCATGGCTTCACCAAAGGAAGGTCATGCCTAACTAATCTCGTGGCCTTCTACGATGGAGTGACGGCATTGGTGGATGAAGGGAAGGCGACCGATGTCATTTACCTGGACCTGAGCAAGGCCTTTGACATGGTCCCCCATCACATCCTCATCTCCAAATTGAAGGGAAGTGGATTTGATGGGTGGACGATCCGATGGATAAGCAATTGGTTGAAAGGCCGCAGACAGAGGGTGGTGGTCAATGGCTCTATGTCCAGGTGGAGGCCGGTAACGAGTGGTGTCCCCCAAGGGTCTGTCTTGGGACCGGTGCTCTTTAACATCTTTATTAATGACATCGATGAGGGAATGGAGTGCACCCTCAGCAAGTTTGCTGACGACACTAAGCTGAGTGGTGCGGTTGATACGGTGGAAGGAAGGGATGCCATTCAGAGGGACCTCGACAGGCTGGAAAGCTGGGCTCAGGTGAACCTAATGAGGTTCAACACGGCAAAGTGCAAGGTTTTGCATTTGGGCCGGAAGAACCCCAGGCACCTGTACAGACTGGGAGGAGTGGTCATTGAGAGCAGCTCGGCAGAGAAGGACCTGGGGGTCCTGGTGGATGAGAGACTTAACATGAGCCAGCAGTGCGCTCTGGCAGCTCGAAAGGCAAATGGGATCCTGGGCTCCGTCAGCAGAGGGGTGGTCAGCAGGGATAGGGAGGTGATTGTCCCTCTCTACTCGGCTCTTGTGAGGCCCCATCTGGAGTACTGTGTTCAGGTGTGGAGCCCTCAGTATAAGAAAGACATAGAAATTTTGGAAAGGGTCCAGAGAAGGGCGACTAAAATGATCAGGGGACTGGAGCACCTCCCCTATGAGGACAGGCTGAGGGAGTTGGGCTTGTTCAGCCTGGAGAAGAGAAGGCTGCGGGGTGACCTCATTGCAGCCTTTCAATACCTGAAGGGAACCTACACCCAGGAGGGGTGTAAACTCTTCAAAAGGGCTGACAATAGCAGGACTAGGGGAAATGGATCCAAGTTGAAGGAGGGAAGATTTAGGTTGGATGTTAGGGGGAAGTTCTTTACAAGGAGAGTGGTTAGGCCCTGGAACAGGCTGCCCAGGGAGGTTGTGGATGCCCCATCCTTGGAGGTGTTCAAGGCCAGGTTGGACGGGGTCCTGGGCAACCTGATCTAAATGTGTATGTTTGGTGGCCCTGCCAGGCAGGGGGGCTGGAACTGTATGATCCTTGAGGTCCCTCCCAGCCCAGGTGATTCTGTGATTCTGTGATTCTGTGATTCTGTGAGTAGGGGCCACAGCTCCACACCAGCACAGACTGTCTGCCACTGGGCTCAGCCCAGCTCCTTCAGCCTGTCTTCATAGGGGAGGTGCTCCAGTCCCCTGAGCATCTTTGTGGCTCTCCTCTGGACCCTTTCCAACAGCTCTCTGTCTGTCTTGTCCTGGGGGCTCCACATTTGGACACAGTATTCCAGATGGGGCCTCACAAGAGCAGAGCAGAGAGGAACAATCACCTCCCTGTCCCTGCTGGCCACCCCTCTTCTGCTGGAGCCCAGGATACCATTTGCTTCCTGAGCTGCAGGAGCACACTGCTGGCTCATGTTAAGCTTTTCATCCATCAGGATCCCCAGACTCACTGTCCTGTAGTTCCCCGGGTCCTCTTTGATCCCTCATTGCTCACTATAACTACCTGAAGAGAGGTTGTAGTGAGCTGGGAGTCAGCCTCTTCTCTTGTGTAACTGGTGACAGGACTAGAGGGAATGGCTTCAAGCTGCGCTGGGGAGATTTAGGATGGACATTAAGAAATACTGCTTTTCTGAAAGAGTGGTCAGGCACTGGAATGGGCTGCCCAGGGAGGTGGTGGAATCACCAACCCTGGAGGTGTTCAAGGAACATTTGGACATTGTGTTGAGGGACATGGTTTAGTGAGAACTATTGATGATAGGTGGATGGTTGGACTGGATGATCTTGTTGGTCTTTTCCAACCTTGATCATTCTATGATTCTGTTTTTCACATTCCTCGCCAAGTTCAGTTCTTCCTGCACCTTGGCTTTCCTGATCCCACATCTGCAAGTCCAGATGGCATCCCTGTATTCTTCCCAGGTGACGCGCCCTTATTTCCACAGCTTGCACGCACCTTTCTTTGTTCTCAGTGTGCCCAGCAGGACCTTACTGAGCCATGCAGGTTTCCTATCCCCTCTGCCCGCTTTCTTATTCAGAGGGATGGAGAGCTCTCAGAAAGGCATCTTTGAAGAGTAGCCAGCTCTCCTCAACATCTTTGTCTTCAAGGACAGACTCCCAGGGGATCTTGGCCAACAATTCCTTGAACAGCTTAAAGTTCTCTCTTCTGAAGTTCAGTGTCCTGACCCCACTCTTTGCCAGGCCCACATTCCTTGAGATCACAAACTTGGCCAGGGCGGTCACCGCAGCCCAAGCTGCCTCAGCCTTAACACCTTTAATTATCTCCTCTGCATTGGTGAACAACTGCAGGTCCAGCAATTCACTTCTGGTCAATCTGTGCAATACCTGAACCAGAAAGTTAACAATCAATGCCCTTTAATGAATGCTTCATTAATAATGCTAATTTAATTGGTTTTTTTTCCCTCACTCCTTAGTCTCTATTCCAAGCAAACCTGATCCCCACTCCTCACACCTCCTAGATCTGTTTCAATGTCTTTATCAGAATTAGAGGTAGATCCCCATTGAAAGGAGTATTTGTATCACATTCCTATACCAGAGATGACTGTTGCTAAATCCTCTCATGAAGTTTAGGATATTACTGTTACTCAGAGAAAAGGCTGCCAGATTGTTTTCTTCGTGTGTCAAAACAATAGTTTTTTTTTTTTCTTGGCCTTGTTTCAGAAATGGAGCAAATGTTTCAGCCCAAACTGCAAATAATTCAGCCACAGGCAGACAGGGAATGTGGTGTGTTTCAGCCCATGTGGTTAATGTTTGGCAAAAGCACAAGGAACAGAAAACATGGTATTACAACGGAATGTATTAGGAAAACGTAGCTCCAGGCATCAGTATCAGCTCTGAATATAATAAGTGTATTTATTTGAAACTGAAGTCAAAGCTTTTGTGCAGGAATTTTCATTAGTTTAACTAAATAGAAAGGACCCTGAACATCTGACAGTGAACATCAGGCTGCTTAAGGAATTGTTGGATAAAATCAGCTGGGAAACTGTCCTTAGGGACAAAGGAACAGAACAGAGCTGACAGCTCTGACTTTGAAAATACCTGAGAGCACAAGAGTTCTCCATACCCCAGCAAAAGAAATCAGGTAGAGGAGATGGGAAACCAGCATGGCTGAGCAAGGACCTGCTATTCAGACTGGGAGATAAGAAAAAGGCAGTGTGAGCAGGGATGGTGGACTGGGAAGAACATAGCGATGCTGTGCAGATGTGCAGAGGTGGGATCAAGAAGGTTAAGGCATGGATGGAATTAAGCTTGGCAAGGGATGTGAAAAATAACATGGGATTATTTAAATGCATTGGTCATAAAACACAGGCAAAGGAGAGGGTACCTCTTCTGATAAATGAGAATGGAAGAACTGGCTACATCAGACACAAAGAAGGCTGAGGTACTTAATGAGTTCTTTGTCTCAGTCTTCACTGGCAGTCAGGCTTCCCACACCTCTCATGTCCCTCAGCTTCTAGGTAGGGGTCAGGTGTTCAAAATCCCTTCCTCTGTAACACTGGAGCGAGTCTGAGACCATGAGGTTGAATGTGTAGAAGTCTTTGGGATCTGATGACATGCTTCCCACAGTCCTGAGGGAACTGGCTAATCTGGTTGCTGAGCTCCATCATATTTGAAAAGTCATGGCTGTCAGGTGAGGTTCCCAGTGACTGGAAAAAGGGAGACATCAGACCACAGGCCAGTGAACCTTACATCTGTACCTGAGAATATCATGGAGCAGATCTCCCTGGAAGAGATGTTAAGGCACATGTGAGATGATGAGGTGATCCAACACAGCCAGCACAGCTTCACCAACGGTAGATTATGCTTGACCCATCTGGTGACCAAGAAGGATGTGGAGCTGTTGGAGCGGGTCCAGAGAAGGGCCAGGAGGATGCTCAGAGGGCTGAAGCACCAATCCTGTGGAGAAAAGTTGAAGAAATTGGTTTGTTTAGCTTGGAGATGGGAAGGCTCTGGGGAGACCTCACTGCAGCCTTCCAATATTTGAACAGAGCTTATAAACAGGAGATAGACTGATTTTTTACATGGTTTGATAGTGGTAGGACAAGGAGGAATGATTTTAAACTAAAAGAGAAGAAATTTTGGTTAGATGCTAGGAAAATATTCTTTACTTGGGGATTGGTGAGGTCCTTATAGTACTGCCCAGAGAAGCTGTGAATGCTCCATCCTGGAGGCATTTATGACTAGTTTGGATGGGGTCCTGGGCAGCCTGATCTGGTGGGGGGGGAAGCCCTGCCCACAGCAGGGAGTTGGAGCTCCAAGATCCCTTCCAACCTGAGCCATCCTATGATTCTCTGAAAAGGAGACATACTTTCTGCAGTTATATTCTTCTCTGGATAAACCCTGGGAAATTTAAGTGTGAACTAAACAAGATGGAAAACCCTTGGAAGAAATTACACTCCAAGGACACTGCAAGCCATGCACATTCTGTCCATATATTTAAGAGTTGTTCTTAGCACTGTCTTCTTTCTGAACTGAAACGCTGCTGGTCATGTACCTGCAACTGAAAATCTCTAAATATAATAAGATCTAATCAAAAAGAGTGGAGCAACAGCAATAGAGCTGTAGAGACCTGATCTCATTTAAACAGTCATCAACTCTAAATGTTTCACTCAGCACACAAACATGTGTACAAGCTGACCCACACACACACAGAGTGCAATATCGCCAACTAGTTCTGGAGTGGAGTATGGAGTAATGTGCCAATGTTTCCTCCATGCAGAAAGGCTGCAGTAGGCAAAGAGCCAAAGTAAGCACGCTTAAATTGCCATTTTACAGTGCTGTGGAGGGGGATGAAAAGGAAATGAGGAAGGTGAGGAATGTTCTGTGCACACACCACTTGCTCTGTTCAGTGGCTCCGCACAGTGTAGGGAGCTCTGCCAGGGGTGACGCCATGGAAAGAAGTCCATGGCACTGGCCAAGTGGTACAGAAATAGTGCTGCTTCTAGTGGGCTGCTTTGTCCCAGCCCACTCAACTCACAGCTGAACATGTGAAGCTTGGTTTGGAGTCAGTCCTCCATCCCACACCCAGAGTAGGTTCTTGTCTTTCCTGCCAACAAGGATTGAAAAACACTTGCTGTTTCTATTCATGCACATTTATGTGGTGTTAGCCAAAATCTGCCTTGAGGGATTTTTTCATAAAAACCACACACAAGCCATATGATTGTGACTCACTATAGCACTTAGCTGGCATCCCCATTACCAAGAACCATCCAAATGTTCTCTGCAAGTACAGCCCAGCTGGATCCTTTCAAACCCGATGTGAAAAAAACAAACTCTTAGATCAGCTTCCAAAAACACTTTCTTCTTGCTGTGCCTTCCTCTGTTCCTTCACTAGCAGATACCTAGTGTGGTAGACTGCAGAAGGTAGCATTGACCTAACTGGATCTTCAGGGCCACAAGTTTAGCCTCATGTGATGATGTTCACAGCTGAAGTGTGAACAATGCATATGTGCTGCTCCTCCTTCGGGAAATTTGACTTAGATGACTTCATAGCTTTCTCACCTTGAAGGGAAAAGAATCTTCCCACAGCAGCACTCTCCTCACTCCATCAAGCAGCAGCAAAATTGGGGCAAAATTGGGAGCAAAATTTTCTCCAAAGGAGAAGATGAACAAGGAGCTGAGAGTGACCACAGTACCCACCATATGCATTCCCAAAGGATCCAGACAGGGTCTGTTGACAGTCAAGGGGATGAGAAAGTTTCAAGGTCCATCCTGGGAGTCCACTGGGGAGCAGCAGGAGGTTGGTCCAAGAGACAGGACTGGAGATAAGGCTACAACATAGCTGCAAGGTCCATCCAGAAGAAGGGGCTTGAAGTAGGTCTGAATGCAGATAAATCTACAACATAGCTCAAATGTGGTCCAGCTTTGAGATTAAGTGGATGTCTTAGTTGCAGCTGGGATTAAACTATTTTCTTCAGAGTGTCTGGTATAATGGAATGTTTTAGTTCTAGGAGAAAAACGACGCTGATAACACATCACTGTTTACATTTGTTGCTACGCAGTGTTGTACAGAGCCAAGCCCATTCCCTGTGAAGGGCTGGGGGTGCCCAAGGGGCTAGGAGGGGATAGAATCAGAACAGTTGACTCAAACTGACCAAAGGGATATTCCATACCATATGATAACATGCAGGAGAGTTTTGAAGGGGATGGGAGTTCATCTTGATATCTTCTGCATGCTGGGGGCTAGCTGGACATCAGTTGGTAGGTGGTGAGCAAATGCTTGTGCATCACTTGTTATGTACATTCATATACATATATATATACATATATATAGTAATTACTATTATCCTTCTACTTTTCTCTATGTTGCTAAATAAGTTTAATAGCTTTATCTCAACTCACGAGTTCTACTTTTTTTTTTTTTTTTTTTCCCGATTCTCTCCCTCATCCCACTGGGAAGCTGTAGGCACGCTCAGTGGTTTGGGTCTTCACCTCTGAACAACTGCAGAATCCCGAAAAGCCAGTAGAATATTTGGAAAAGGTCTGCTGTTGCCCTGGCAATTCTAGAGAGGCACAAATCACTGCAGTGTGCAGTGTGCTGGGGCCTGGAAGATGAGCCTTGTGGTTGTTCTCACCCCTGCTGCAGTTCCAATGGCTGCTCCAAGTATTGTGATGAGACCTACGATTGTTTCAAATCCTGCAACAGACTCTGTGGCTGCTCCAGCCCTTGTGACAGACACTTGTGGCTGCTTCAACCCTTGCAATGGATCCTGCAGCTGCTCCAATCCCTCAGCAGGCTATGAATTAGATGTTAATTAGATATATATCCTAACAGCATCTTTTACTCTCCGCAGGTTGCCTTCTTTTCTCCCCAGGTCCCTTCTTCCACAGGAGGTAGACTTGTCAAATCAGAACGCTTTCTTAAGCTAAACACTTATCAGGATTACTAGTTAAGCAAGAGTTACCCAACTACCCCTAGCAAATTAAATGTAGATCCACTCAAAGAATAGCTTGCGTGTTCAAAAGTTTATCTACTTTTTCCAGTACTAAATATTCTACAGATATATGATGCTATTATCTATTAAAATATATAATCTCATCTTGGCCTGTCCTGAAGGCACATGCTGAAGAAAAATAAAAAATCAATCCTTTAAAAAATGGCTGCAGCCCAACGCTGACGACCAGTGACCTTTAAAAGAATGTCAGTGGGAACGGAAATAACATCCACATGTGAACGCTCAGATACTTACTTTTACAAATGTAAAAGCACACAAAGCCTCTGAAATAAGACCACAGTGTTTCTTTTCAACTCTATTCTGCCTTGCATCAAATGGTCTGAGTAGTCTAAAGGTCATCTTCAGTCTGGAACCTATTACACACATTCAGATAAATCTGGGGGCTCCATGGGACTTTCTTCCTCATGGTTAGCATGACTTCAGCAGTCATTTTCTATTTCAGGTTTTGCTGCTGTGCCCTCTGCTTCCTCCATGGGCAACCAGTAGCCAGTGTCTGGCAGTATCTTTGAGCCTTTATCATAAACTCTTATGATCACAGAATTACAGAATCACAAAATGGCCTGGGTTGGAAGGTACCTCAAGGATCATGAAGCTCCAACCCTCCTGTCACAGGCAGAGCCACCAACCTTCCCATTTAATACACAACTATTGAACAGTTTGTGATCTTCTGAAGTGCCACAATTCTGAATTTACTCCATTAATAAGTGGAATCTCCTCTCTAAGATCTTTCCTTGAAAACTGCCTAGCTTCAAATGAAGCACTAATAAAAGTGCTAACAGTTTCTAATCTGACATGCAAGTTTTCCTGAGTTTTTTTTGTTTTCGTTTTTTTCCTCATGACTTCACACACTATTTGATTTCAAATCTCTATCCTTAATCAAATACACTTCATCCCAGGAGATACAGTCTATTTGATAACTTGCATGAGAGGAAAGCTTCCAAAGCTACAGGATAGTTAAACAGAGAGAAAGTTAAATTACAGGAAATTAAATGACTTTTTCCAAATGAACTTAATAACTCACTTGAAACTCAAGTATCCTCCTTCCTTCTCCTGGTCCTTCTGTATCAGTGTGCATTTGTATGAGAGCCCCTTCCGGTAGTCCTGACACAGAGATCCGAGCTCTCTGTTTGCTCAGCATCTGAGCTAGTTTTCAGTTCTTCAGAACTTCAACTTTACTGTGAGTCAAATCCAGTCCAGGAATTAAGGCTCATCTGTACATGTAAGAGAACCTGTGGGACTAGTATGGCACACAAAGACAAACCTTACAAGAGCCATGAGGCCCGTGAAGGAATGTCTAAGATAACAAAAGGAAAAACATGGGAAAGGAACACGTCAGAGTCAATCTTACATCTAACATCTAATTGAGGGTTGTGGTCAGGCATCTCCAGGATGCCTGGGAAGTCTGGGCTTGTGTGCCTTGACTGTACATTTTGGAAAGGTGGATTACATTTGGGATTCTGAAGAAGAAACAAGGTACTTACCTCGTGTATAATCACAAGGCAATCACATGCCTGGCCCAGGAGTCTGGAAGTTCAAAGCAATCCACATGTAGAAATAAGACTCAGCTGAAAGCACAGCAATGTGTCTCTGTCTTCACCAAATGCAGTCAGTGACACCATTCAGGTTATTCCAGAGGTTTCAGAGGAAGCAGGATCCTATTTGGGAGTAGCTCCAGATGAGGTGACACACCCCCCAGATGTACCTGTTTCCCTTCCCTGTGAAAGGAAGGTGTTTTGGCTGCCTAATGCACAGAGAGCTATGTTTGTAATGAACTCTGCACAGATAATCAACAACCCCTCTACCCACAGCCTAAAGTTACTACATTCCACCAACCCAGAGCCTTTCATAGTGGTGATACCTACCCACGGAACTCTTTGCACACCTGTTTGGCACCACCACTCCTGAAGCTCCTGTTACCCTTTCTCTTGAAGGCCATCCTCAACCCACAGAGCATCAGCAGGCAGAGAGAGCACATTCCTACCAGGCAGTGCTGCACAGCTGGGCTCTTCCTACACCCATGTCACTTGGGCCAGGTCCCTAAACACAACAGTGAGATGACAATTATTCTGGGGAGGAGGATTCTCCTGCTGTTTTCTTGTAGCCATGTATGATTTCAGACCAAATACTTGGGTCATGGCCACATTTCTTGGAACTTTTCCGGAAACCTAGTCCTTAGATACAAGACTGCCATCTAGTTCCTGAAGTGTGAGTACCTCCTGTCTGTCAGCCTGGTATTAAGAACTTGCTTCCACACTCTTCTCTCAGCACTTTGCATGACTCATGTGCAATTCCCCTGCTATTCTGCTTGCCATTTTCCTTTGTCTTTGGGAATCTACTTCAGGGATAGACCAATTATCCTCTGTCAATACTATGGGGAAAAAAAGTAGAAACAGCTTCTACAACTGCCATGGTTTGCAAGAAGCTGAAGAGCATTCTTCTTTCAGACTTTCTTCACATCTGCAGCTTTCCAAGTTCTCCATGGCTCCTGACAGTCCTGTTCTCCTAGAGTTTGTACTCCAGCACCTAGAAAACTTGAAGCAATTATACTTTCTGTTGAGCTTACTCTCAAATTAGTAGTTTTGATAGGTTCATGTCCTTTGCCTCAGGACAGTGCTAGAAGTCATTACCATGAATATTTTAAACAATGACAACCATATCTGGAGAGATGTTTTGTCTACCTTTGAGGTTTGTAGAAAATGGTAATGAACCACTTAAACTGACAGAAGCCCATGTACCTGAAGCACCAGTAGAAACTGCAGAAGGATTAAAAAATGGCACATGATGAAGGTACCTAGAGTAGAAAGTCATCACCAGAATGTTGATTTCTAGTTCCCAAAGCAGCCAAGCTAGGAAACCCAAGGACAGCCTAGTACAAAGGATAGCCCGCTTACAATAAACAAGAAAAAAAATGAGTCAGTAATCAGTAATTCCCAGTCTGGTGTTCAGACTCACTGCCAATACCTGGAGGAGTGATGCTGCATTCCCCCCACTACTTCTTTCTCACTCCCATCTTCCTTCTTCAGATTGCCTTGCAGGATCTCCCCTTTAGCGGGGATGTTTCTTGATGTTATGCCTACACAGAGATCCTTTACACCTTGATGTCAAGATGCCTTGCCAGTACTGATCCTCAGTAAGTGACTAATTGTTTGCTTTAGGCTTTGTTAGTTTAGCTAGGATTATATTTTGGATTGATTGTGTATGCATAATCCATTAGACATGAACTGTTGACCATCTGTGGGACTAAGACTGGATCCAGCCTCACCTGAGCTCATTACCTATGTGGTTCAAGAAGCTCAGAATGCAAGGTCGTCTCCTCTGAGCCACACGATGCAATGGGAGGGCCTCCTGTACGTGTGTGTCTAACCCTACCCTCTATGCAGTAAATAGTGAAGTATGTCTGCCTTCCTGAATTTTTAATCACTGTTAAATCAATACACTGTTTCTATATTACATCAATAAATATAATCCTGCTTGTCTCTTACCAGTGAAGTATGCAGCATAATTGTTTGCATCTGTAACAGATGGGTAGGAGAGGTAGGAAATGCTGAAAAAAGTAAGTCACCAAATCACAGAGAGAACTGAGATGTGACTGAGGACTCAGCGGACAGTATTGCCTGCCCATGTTACTGCAAATGATGCTGGCCAAACCATCACTGTACTTGTGTGTGAGTAATTAACTCAGTAAACAAAATTTAAGAATGAGCATTAATAAATCAATTCTGTTAAAATTATATCACGTATATGGTATCACTCTGAGCTTTGCTGCAGGGCTGTGCAAGGAGAAAGGCAGAGGCAGGATGCTCGGACACTCTTATGATGTGCTCAGTGCTCTTTGGATAGTCTTCTCAGAATGGAGGAGCAACAACCTCAGTGAGAGCCATTGGTATCTGTCCTGACATTCACCCTAAAAATGGTTCTGCAGGCTGAGCTCACAGGAGGAGTGGGCAGAGCCAGGCAGTAGAGAAAGGACACATGATTGCTTGATGAAGCTGCAGTTTCTAATGATAGCCACAGGTTGTATACTTCTGTAGCTCTGTCAAGGACAGAGATCCCGGGATAGCTTTCCTCTCTGTAATCCCTGAAGCAGCACGCTCAGTGGCAGTCCTTTGAGGTTTGAAACGCAAATCCTGACAGGCTGTGCAAGGAAGACAAAATGGCTCTTGGCTTCTTCAGCCTGTCCTTAAAATAGCAACAAAGCTGCTCCCACGCACATCCCCATAGAGCCTGAGCCTGGGAAGAGTATTCATAGTTTCTGCATTTCTCTTTTGTCTATTACATTCCCAAAGCCACCTTCTGGATAGGGCTAGGGCACTGCTGGCATACAGAGGGACTGCTGCTATGGCTGAGAGAAGCATGTATTCTGCAGCTCACCCACCCTGCCAGGCAGGGAAATCCGAACAGCCCTCATAGTGCAGTTGTGCTCATCACCCATCTGACAACTTGCACTGTTGCTGGCATTATGGGAGCACAGCAGACAGAACTCAGGGCCTCACCTTCACCTTTTCTTCTCAAATTCAGAAGTGCAGTGCTGTGATGGCAGATGAACCCCCTGAACCAGCAACCCCCGAGTGAGTCTGACCCTTAATAACAGGGATTTCAGACTCATAATGGCAGATGTTTTAGAAACACTAGTGACAACGTGAGTACAAAAGTCCTCAGATCAGACTGAATGTTCAGCCTGAGCCAGTGAATGTCTTAATATCAAATTCACATTCAGAAATTGTCTGCAAGCAGTTTTGTGCTGTGGTTATGTGTGAGCTTCCCCCAAAGAATGAGTTTTAACCATGCACCTGAAAGAGGAATGTTTCTAGTAGGTGAAAGACTTGGGTCTGGAACTTAGATAATGCACAGATCCTTGTCCAAAACAACAGTAATTCAGCTGAGCCCTGTGTTTTGGGTATCCTTCCTTAGTGACTTGACTCTGAGCCAACGGTTCCAGGCTTAATAAAAGCATTTCCCTTTTGAGGACGGTTCTCTCTTCTCTGAGGCACCAGGAACAGATTTTGGAAGGTTACTCTTGAAACGCAATAGTATAGGACCTGGTGATAATTAAGACACACAAAAAGTGGGGCGTATCAAAGGCTACTGTATTAGGAACTGCACAGACTTCCTTTTAGAATAGAAGGCTATATTTTCCCTATTTTCCCCTTTATGATTTCAGAACCAGTGCCACTTTCACTCTTCCTCCTCCAGATATGTGACTAGTTCTTACTCATTTCTTTTTTACCACAAGAAAAGGAATAAGTATTTCTCATGCACGAGATTTTCAAGTTTCAGCCTTGACATAGGACTGGGAGTACTGGCAGAGACTGGTAGAGGGATGTCCACTTCTGAGTAGAAATGAGCTGGAGGAGGCATGGAGGAATATCATGCGACGCTGGAACGGAAAGAGATGTGTGCAGCTAGAATTTTTTGCTTGTAAGTGCAACCAGAAATCACATTTCTATCTGATTACAATGATAAACAAGTAACTAAACACACTTGGTCACTCAACAATGCAGCTCTGCCCCATACTTTCCTGTAGAGTCTGGCTCTGTGTCATGATAGAGTTTAGAAACCAAATGGCATAGTGAGGGCAGAAACATATGTCAGCAAATGTGGCTGGGGTTAGCAGAGGAAAAGAGAGGAAGTGAAGTTGTGTTAATGGGCCATCAGCTGTCACCTGCAATCTTTAGGTAGCAGATGGCAGTTCAGAGACAGACATTCCTGAGTAAAACATTCTGAATCAGGCATGAAACAAGGGAGGAAACTAAAAGGCACAGAGTTACAGAAATCTGAGTGGGAAAAGGGAAAAAGGAAAGCCAATTAACAAAAAATTCCATATAGTTGTGGCAAAAAGGTGCTGCTCATTACCCTCCTAGGAGATACTATGCCAAGTAGCACTGCAGTCTACTGGTATGGTGTTGACCTCAAAAGGGATCTATTACTCCAAGAAATTAATGAAGGCAGTGCTTTTACAGGACTAGCCATTGGTGGATTAAAAGAATAAGGGGCCTACAAGGCTTGCAAATGTATATAATCTCTTCCTAATTAAGATATTCTTTAAATCCTAATACATATTCTGCATTTCAGGTAACCTAAGACAGCACTGCTCAAAGCACATAAGTCAATGCTTCCAGTGTAAGACAGCACAGTCATCATAAAGTAGCTGGTAAACCAGGAGCACAGTTCAGAACAACTGCATGTTGTCATTTCAGAAGGTGCTGTAAGTAAAACTAAGCTCTTGCTAATGTAAATTGCAGGCTCTAGTGGCTCAGAGCGGTAAGATCTGAGAGATTTTTGTGTGAAGTTATTGCACTATGCTATGCATTATATTATTGCATTATATTTTGTTGAACTGTGCTCCTTCGGGTACAACTTTGTTGAGTAAATGCCCATTATTCTGTTCATTTCAATAGGGCTCAGAGAGTACTGTCAGCACTGAAGCTTTGCCAGCACAGGTGTTTCTAGTGAGCACATGCAGGGGTGCCTGAGCAGAGCTAGAATTCATGCTCTTTAAAGGAAGGAGCTGACAGCAGTGCAGTTGTCTATCTTTTGTGCAGACATGAGGATTTATTGACCTTGATCAGCTAATCGATTACCTTGATCAGCTGATGACATAAAGGCTTTAAGAGTCCTTAGTCTGCTAGGCAGTTATATTGGCTTGACGAATCTCACCAATCTAATAGAATTAATTCTATTAATAGAATTAATAATTGTTAGACCTCCTCTTTTGAAGTATAAACCATGTGTGAGCCATAGTTACCTACTTTCTAATCATATACATATCACAAAACTAATTAGAAACACATTGCAAATTATTTTATACTTTTTGTGAGGTTTTTGAGACATTGAAAATCACAAAATTAGTCAGCACCACATAAGTATTCTGGATATTGTTGTGGTTCAACCTGGAAGCTCCACAACATGCAGCTATTTGCTCGCACAAGTGGAATGATGGAGAGAACTGGAAACAAAATACAGCATCTTGAAAAGGCATATTCAAAAGGACAGTGACGTTAGCAACAGCATTTTGTCAGATTTCAGGTATCAGTGATTGCATGATCTCCTCAATGCAGTTGCTGTCTCACAGCATATCCTCTTAAGACCTGAAGAGCCATGGTATCTACTGAAGATAGCCTCCCCATTTCTTCATAAAAGGTTATATTTCAGGAGTAGACTAAGTAATCCCACAGGTATGCTGTGTCCTGGTCTTGACTTATAGTGGGATCTTCAGGATTGAGTGTTGTAAGAAGAAGATGGTAGGATGAGGTGTCGTGAGACAGTCATGACTCCATGTGATTTGAATTTCAGTGTAAGGATCCAGTTTGTCCATGAAACAAATTGTAAGGTATTCCTTCCACAGTACAGCACATTCTGAGTATGGTGTGTTCTGTATAAGAAAGCTGTTCTATAATTTGAGGCAAATATTTAAAAAGTCATTTAGAAATACTAGAAATTCTGTTTGAAGTTCTTTCAGGCCTCAAATGTATTTTGTGGTAGGATAATACAAGATTACTGAAAATGTTCATTGAGTTAAAATTTTCTGAATTCATATTTACACACTTTGTGTGGTAAAAGAATAAAAAAGTTGCATGAAGCTAACAGGTATCAAGGATTATTGCTTCCAAAGCTTATCCAAGAGGAGAAGGAGGCGGAGCACTAACGTAGTAATAAGAATATCGACCAGCTGTGTTGGAGGTGTGTTCCCAACAGACAGATTTTGTTTTTAGACTTTCCTAACTTCCACTGATTCTCTAAAGGGAAAAAAAAAAAAAGAAAAAAAAAGAAAAAAAAAAAGATAAATTTATTAATTTCCATTTTATATTCTTTCAAATTTAAATTCTCTGCTGTATTTCCTCAATTTTCAAGTTTGCTTTGAAGAAAAATTACAACACTGATGTGTCACACCCTGAGGTAATGAGAATATACCTGCATCACTAGCTTCAGTTTAACAGAATAGCTTGTATGTCGCTATCTATATGACAATGTTCTTTGCTTCCAAGCATGCTATTATGGACATACTACACTGTGATACCACCAGTGATACACACTTCATCAAAAATACAGAATGAGATTTTAGGTAGCACTAAAAACATCAAAGCTACTGCTGGTCTTCACAGAGGTGAATTTCATATCTGTCCTCTCTTCTAATAACACATTAATTTACTCTGTCATTCCATAAAATCACAGAGAAAGCTTGAGAGAAGGGCTACCATTTATGTTTGTGCAGCATGCTAGCACTGAGTGGAACTACCCTCCTCTTTCTGCTCCCTGTTGCTGTTGTTTTTCAGTATTCAAAATTCTTCATTATTCAAAGTCTGTTGCCTGGTTTGGTTTGAGTTTTCTGGGCTCCAAAGGATGATACTCTCCACAAAGATGTGCTGGAATGGGCTGCCCAGGGACGTGGTGGAGTCACCGCCCCTTGAGGCATTCAAGGGACGTTTAGATGTTGTGTTGAGGGATATGGTTTAGTGAGAACTACTGGTGACAGTGGAAAGTCTATTCCAACCTTGATGATTTTGTGATTCTATGCCAATAATGGTATTTAGTTTCCTGTTCTAACGTTTATCCTGGCCAATGTGTGTAGCTTTAGGTGTAGCACACTCGTGAGATGCTTTATCACCTCAGAATGAGCTTTTCATCTTCTGCAGAAGTTTGTTATTTCAATGTTTTTCAAAACCTTTTATTTAGCCAGGTGATATGAGGTTCTGGGTAACGAATTTCCTATGGAAATCTATCTGATGGATCAGAGTAGTATTGGGCCCCCAGCCAAGAAATGGACAGTCTTCATAGTTGCAGGATACAGGTAATTTTGTAGTTTTACCACTTTCTTGTAACACAAAAACTAAACTAAACTAAAAAGATGAAGTTTGCAGGGACCAAGTTCTAAAAGAACAACTAGCTATAGATGGTGGAAATCAAATGCATCGAAAGTATAGAATTCTATGGAGATTAAATACATTGACAAACATACAGAAACTGCATTTGGTTTCAGAGTCCAAACAGGTAGAAGAACATCAGGGGGAAGCATTATATATGCCAGATCTGCACTTATTCTTGTCTGGATATCCAACACAAAAACCATCTTGGAGACAGCCCCTGGACTACATGGCCATTTGATCTGGACCAATGCAACTGCTCCTAGGGCCTTCTGAAGATACAGTAAGATAAAGCACATGGTGAGCTCTCTCCCAGAGTCTTGTAAATCTTATCAGGTAGCTGCTGGCATCTGTGGTTGTCTAACACCTTTGAAAGTCTGACTCAGGGATACTTTCCTCCCACTAAAAACAGGAGATAAGCATGAAGAGCTAGAATGTAGTCAGAATGCATGAAGTTCACAAACCAAAAGTTTGTTCCTCATCATGCAGTTCTGTGCTATAGTCACAAATGTTATGTTAAAGGCATTTGAACTTAAGAATAGGTTTTTTTGGTGGGTTATTTAGATGGCAATTGAGTACACCACAATATCATAGGTCTGTTTTAAAAAGCACAACATGACCTACCTGAGGAGCTAATCATACTTAGTGATGGTATATTGGCATTTATCTAGCTAATTAAGGCAGCTGCTTGTTAAGCACATAACATTTTGCTCTCTTGCTCCAACTGTAATTTCTATTATTATCATCTGTCTGGAAATTCTTATTTTAATACATGCAAAGAACTCAACAGTGCCACTTTTATCTCCTGAGACAAAACATATATCTTGGCATGATTCTTACATAGTTCATTAGAATTATGCTGTGAAGAGAATAATCGTTCTCAGTTTAATTAGGACAGAGCTGCTCTCGAGGTATCAGCTGCAGACAGTGCAGTGGGAAACTTTGGCTACCTAACAGGAAGTTCAGAAGCAACACTGTATTGATGTGGCCGCACAGAAGAAATATAAGGCCAGATTGCTGAACATCCAGGAGTCCAACTTCATAGGACACGATCCCTGCACAGCACAAAGCCAGCATAAAGGTTCCCATACGACTTTCCACACTGCAGGTGGAAACAGGCAGAGCCAAGTCATGCTGGAGAGGGTAGTGTGAATGCAGACACCACCCGAGGATTCTTTTGACTGTGATCCAAGCATAGGAGAGATGCTGCAAAACAGCTGTGGGAAGAGGCTCAGCAGCTGACAGGAGGATACTGATATAGGCTGGGTTTCAGTATTAATTAAAGGCCGTGCTATCATAAAATTGTTCAACATTGCTTGCTGTTGGATTGCAGTTATAATAAATACATCAGTGAAACATCACATTCTCAGTGCTACTGCCCATGGCATTGTAGAGATTCTTCCCTTGCTGGAATATAAAGTTAGCATCGTCTCTTAGGTTCACATCAGGAAAACAGTGCACAGCTTAACTGTCTGGATGTCTGAGGACAATGCCTGTTCTTTGCCCACACTGCAAGGAGAGCGACCATGAATGCATCCTTCCCTTCTATTTATTTGTATTAATATTTCATTGTGAGATTTCTCACCACACTGGCTTTTACAGCTGATTTATTTTAAATAACTGAAGCTTATCTTCAGAGGCTTTCCTCCAGCAACACACAGCCTTAAACCTTTCCCTAATCTTCCCAGACACAGCTGCTGAGCAGACTTTCCCATGTCAGCTGCGTGATACTTGAGAAGATAAAATTTAAAGTGGCAGTATTCCTTGTTTAGTAAAAGGTTTAGGTGCAGATAGGTGATAGATCTTGCTTGCACCATCTTGGCATCAGAGTTCTTTCTAGCTTGCTGCTGCTTCATTCTGCATGGCAGTTAATGTGGACACCTGTCAGATTTCTCTGCTGGTCCTTTTGATTACAGTTTTCCTCCTACCCCTAGCTGCTGCAGCTGATAGGTGGCTAAAATCATGTACGCACACTGGAACACTACCATGGCTTGGATTATCTTTATTAAATTAAGACTATGTGAGTAGAAAATCTTTTTGTTTTTATTTTTATTTTTTTTTATTTTCAGTGATCATGTCCTTGAACTGGCTTAGCATGCCTCTGCATCATTGCCAGTGTTGGTGCAAGGAAAATATGAGGACCATGAACTTTGGTGCAGGTTTATAACACACTGAGACAGAACAGTTACAGTTGCTGTTAAACTGTATGGGACTGTGTGTGCACTCACACATGTGTCCATTTGAGCCAGTTCAAGCAGCTAAACTAGAACTAACCCTGTAAAAAGGTCCTTCTTCTGCTGTGTCAGTCAAAATTAATAAATAAATAAGATTAATGACAGTTTTCTGGTTGTTTAGCTCTTCATACTGGCCCACCAGAAGGTAGAGAGAACCGCAGAACAGCGCCTAAGGGAATGCGAATGGCTGGAAGGGTCAGGACAGCCTCTCTGGGCAGCAGTTAGTGTGCAGGTAGTTGTGCTGTACTACAACTTTGCCCACGGAAGAACTCGATGTGGAATGTCTGAGATGGGATAACTCTCAGCCATGATTCAGACCTCAGCCCTTCCCAGGTGCAGCAGCCCCACGCTTCCTTCACAGAGGTCTATTCTCTCAGTCACGGTTTTACTTTCAGAGTGACACAAAATAATCTGAACTCTTCCATCCTCCCTCCTGAAACATGACCTACCTGCAGGCAGAGCAGGCTGCGGGGGCAGCCGGTTCAGGGGCTTCTCAAAGCACCTGAGGAAGGAATTTCGGTGCTTTTCTGAAACAGGCCAGATCTGACAGGACCTTATCACCCAGCCCTGGTCTTCCTTAAAATGGGGTTGAGGAGGAACAACTGCCTCCATATCCACTGAGGAGAACAAGAGAAGCTTCCCAAGAAGTCCCCCAGTATGCAAGCAGCGTTACACACCTTCGGTCACCTCTCACTGCCACTCTCCCTATCTACCACAGCGCTGCAAACATTACCAACACTTGAACTGCTGAAACAACCTCGCTCTGAGGTCTGAAAAGGTCACTGCAATGTGCAGTGAGGTAAACAGACTGAAAAGAAATCAAGGGCAGAAGAATTCAGTTCTGTTCCAAAATAATCTAACATCACTGCAAGCTGCAATGTTTGGGATCATTGCAGAAGATTGTGGCACTTATATTAGAGCATTTGGGAGTTACAAAAAAGTGGAAGTGGATCCTGTTTACATAGCTTGTTACCCTGTGAGGTGAGGAAGCACAGACCCGCCTGCATTTGTGCATATGAAATCAAAGTGAGATCATTTTAACAGCAAGAAAAGGCTGGCGTTTGTCTCATCACAGAGTCACTAACAAAAAGTGCGCTATCCATTCTGTGTTTGACTTTTGGCAAGAGTGAATTTATCTTTGGAAAGATAAATGTGTGATCAGCTTCCAGAACACTGGTATTGGAGAGCATTGCTCTGCAGCCACTCCGAACTGTCACAGCACAGCTCACACCAGCAAGTCCTCATGCATCTGGAGCTATGCTGCTTGGGTATCCAGAGGTGCCACTGTACCAGCAGATCTTCTGCACCTTTCTTTCACCTATACCAGCAGATATTCCTGTTTCTAAATCCCCTGAAAACCAATGCAGGGGGGATTTCTAGGATTTTTCTCATCAGGGTTTCCTGTCATGCATCCCAGAATGCAAGCCCTACAGAAGGAGGTGAGGTGATGGGCAACAGTGAGCAACTGCATGGTCCAGGAAGGAAGGTGCTTTCCTTTGGTGCCTCAGTCACTGCTACAAAAAGCACATCTACATTTTGTATGGAAGACAGATAAATGCATTTACAAATCCTGAGAACAAACACAAGCTTTATTGTCCCAAATTAAGCCCACAGCCAATTTCCTCCTTGCTTGGAACTGCTGTCTTATCTGTTTCTGCCTCCCTTGTCTGCTGCTGGCCATTCCTCTGTTCCTTGACCTGTATTATTCTATTACTTTCTCCTACATAAATCTGCTGGAAAAAGGGAGGAACCCAGCCCACATAACCTCCCATGCCACCACTCACAAACTAACAAAACCTAATTGTACCTTTCCCCCGCAGTAATGTTATCAGCTCAATGCTCCACTCTTTGGTGCTTTTCAGTGCTACACATTTTGGTATATGTAATTGGCAATAGTTATTTTATTTATTACCACTCTATTTTCCATGCCATAATCCATTTATATGTGTATAAATGGAGTTTGGTCATACCAAGAGGTGGGTGTGCATGTGCTTTGGTTTTCCACATGAGGGTGCTGTCCACTCTGACACAGACACATTCGGGTTTTCCAGCACATAACCAGAGATTGCAGGCAAAGTGACCTTCAGGTCTGACAGAGCCTTTGGAGAATGTGTTGAAGTTCAGAGGATGACTCTTTCATGGGCTGTAACTAGAGGGTTTTTGGAACATCTGAACACAGTATTGTCCAGTCCACATTGAGCGGCTGGTGGATGATTATGTTCAAAATACCAGTTGTTATTTTTAACTCACAGATATAGAGTAATATAAATAATAACCTGGAATGAGCCTATGTTCTGGAGTTATTTTCAAGTACCTCAAACCCTAATTGTTTCATGAAACAACTCAAAGACATCTGATATTTAGAGATGGTGTGTGCTTCCTTGCATTAGAGCCCTCTGGATGTCTCAACATACATCCCCCTAAAACAACTGATACCTTTTAATGCTTTAAGGGACCACTCTTCCATCAGAATGAGAGGCACTCATAGCCACAGTTCAAAGCTCAGTGCGATTTATATAAACAAGAAGACAAACACGGGTCATGTCTCTGTGCTCTAGGTCAAGGCTATTCAACGAGGCTTTGTGTCCTGAATTGCTTTTCCGCATGGAAATGTTCAGGTTTTCCATGTGCTTTGTTGCTTCTATGCTGGTCATTGCTGTAATTACACAGAAACTGCTGCTCCTGATGGTATGACTCATATTACACCTCTGTAACTGAGAAAGTCAGCACTATCTGGGGGGGTGGGGGTGGGATCTCAGGATGAAGATTCCAACCTTCATTTTTTCATTCAAACTCAATGAAAACTGCATATAAAGTAATGGTCTAATTCATTAGCCTTACATTTTCAGTTTGCCAGTGATAAATGGCAGCATGCAAACACTGTCATACAGTGATGGAGAATATAAGGTCTCTGCTGTCTTTGTTCTTGTGATATGCCATTCTGTTATTAGGGCTACCGTGGCATACACATCATTCTATACACGTCCTAGCACAGTTGCCCCTTCCAGCTGACTCCCACTTCTCTTATTAGGAAAAACTCTTTGGAAAGAGGGGTCAGGCCTTGGGAACAAGCTGCCCAAGGAGGTGGTGGAGTCACAACCCCAAAGGTGTTCAAGAAAAGGCATGTAGGGACAATTAGGCATTAGTGGGCATGGCGATCATGATTGGACTAGATCATCTTAGTGATCTTTTGCAACCTTAATGGTTCTCTGATATCCATATGATTTGTCCTGGAAATATAAATGCACTCTGGGTAAGGCAGAACAGGCCACATTCTCCATAAATTATTTTAACACATGGGCCTTCTTATTAGAGCCCTGTAGCCTCCTCAGCGCATCACTCCTGGTAAGGCTCAGACTCCAGGGTCACCAGAACCAGTCTGTTCTCACTTGTTGGTGCCCTCAAACCCTCTTCGTGGAATCACTGAATGGCTGTGGTTGGAAGGGACCTCATATCCCCCCCAGCCCCACCTGTGCTGTGGGCTGGGTGCTCCCAGCTCAGGCTGCCCAGGGCCCATCCACGACCTGGGGCAGCTCCAGGCAGTGCGGGGGCATCACTGCCCTCAGAGTAAAGAATTTCTTCCTCACATCTGACCTAAAACTCCCCTCCTTTTGTTCAAAACCCATCCCCCGTTGTCCTGTCCTCATCAGCATAAAAAGCAGCTCTCCCTGCCGTTCCTACGCTCCTTTTGGGCACTCGAAGGCCGCACTGAGCTCTTCCCCGTTCCCAGCGGCCACTAAAGCCCCGCAGTCTGGGGGAGACCCTTCCTCAGCCGCACGCCGGCCCCGCGGAGCGCAGCACCCGCCCGCCCCCGCCCCGCCCCGCCCCGCCCCGCCCGGCCGACACCGCCTCCTACTCGCACCCGGGGCGCGCGCAGCCCTGACGCCGAGCGGGTCTGCGGGAGATCGGGTCAGCGCCGCCCCGGGGGAGAGAGGCGAGCGGGGCAGCGGCCCGGGGG
>JAPSGF010000158.1:464174-481315 GCA_035772895.1 Perdix hodgsoniae
GAGGTGCAGCTGTGCTGTGCGGGCGGTCAGAAGGAAAAGGACGGTTCGCCACGCCGCTCTTCTGCACGGGGAGTTTTCTGCTCGCTGTCAGAGCGCAGCGAGGCAGAATGAGATCAGTACAGGAGGGAGGGGTGACGTTGAGCTGTTTGTGGTGCGGATGGTCGCCGAAGTCCTTCGGGTGGTCATCTGCGCTGCTGCGCCCCGAGCGCTTTGCGTGGAAGAATGGTGGAATTAAAGAAGCCTTTTTTTTTTCTTACAAGCAATGACAACTGCTCCCGGAAAAGAGGAAACGCTGTATTGCAGTTTCCACTTCTGGAATCATTTGTAGTGGTGGATTTTAGGGGCGGTTGAATGAAGAAAAAAAGTTAGGTGTCAGAGTGCGAGGTGAATGTTTCCAGATTAGGCACTGATGAACTATATGAATTTAGGCTTCTGAATTTTAGCTAGCAAGGTTTGAAAATGTTTGCTGAGTGACTTACACCACTGATTTGTAGCTGAAGGTAAAATGTTCTCGTTTTGCAAGTTGATGGTGAAGTTGTATTTGTGAGTTTTGCAAAAGTCAGATTGAAGATCTGTTTGAGGGGACAAATGTGGGACTTGGGCCCTCCGGAGGAGCTGGGCTGCCTCTGACTGACTGACCAGGGACAACTGCAAGATGTGAAAAT
This sequence comes from Perdix hodgsoniae, assembly GCA_035772895.1. Classification (NCBI taxonomy): domain Eukaryota; kingdom Metazoa; phylum Chordata; class Aves; order Galliformes; family Phasianidae; genus Perdix; species Perdix hodgsoniae. The sequence continues at coordinate 464,840 of JAPSGF010000158.1, forward strand.
GTGCTGATGACTCATCTGTCTGCAAGCTCAGGTTTATCGAGGTATTCAGGAGAGTTACAGAGCCTTGCCATCACAGAGAAGCCTTTTCTCCATTTCTGCTTAAAAAAAACAAAAACCAAACAAAACAAAAAAACCAAACACTTTTATGTTGTTAACCCAAGGCTGTGTGCTGTGTGCTGGAAGATTACAGAAAGAACAAGCAGTGAGGTGCTTATGCCATAAAGAAGCTGGCAAAATTGAACCGCGCACCTGATATTAAGCCAGAATTTCTCACTTTCTGGAGTCAAGACAACTTGTTGAGGAATGCCTGTTCTGGATTATTAACTGATACGAACTTGTAAAATTTGCATGAAATATTAATTTTTTTAATCTAATTCCCTTCATGTGTTAGAATTGAGGAGATAGAAGAGAGGGATTTCTGTGTTTGATTGTTATTTCCAGGCAGGAAGGAGAGCAAATATATACAGTGAGAAATGATTATTATATTATTGCATTATAATCCTCCTAAGCCCACAGAAACTAGGCTTATTTTTGCAGTCTGTCAGCCCGGTGATTCAAAGGGACTCAGCTTCTCTATTCACTTAAGTCAAGGATTGGGTTCCTGCTACAAACTGAACAATCATTGGCTGTGACTGAGAAACTATTGTTATATTATAGCACTAAGCAAAGTAAAAAATGCTTCTTCTGTGTGGGTGCCCTTTCTCCTGCTTTTTAGAGAGTGTCTAAGGAGACTCTAACCCATGAAGAAATAAAGAAGAATGGTGGTGCTTAGGGATATCTGAGCTATTCACTCTTTCTTCCCAAGTTTACCTGGGGATGCTTACTAACGTGTCTGAAATCAGAAGCTCAATGGCGCTGTCCTTGTGATATCATCTGTGATGTCATCATCAGAGACTTAACATTTCAGTTTTCTTGCAGAAATAGAGTGGAAGAAAGCATCTTTTTAAAGCTCCCTTCTCCTCATCTTGAGGAAGTTCTTTTCTTTTTCTCCTTGTGTGGTGGCCAACTTGATGGAAGGCATTTTTATTCTGGTTCTGAAGGTTACTAGTGGTGTTCTGGCAACCTTTAGAATGCAGAACATAAATAGTGTTTGGCATAAAGAAGGAGCAAGCTCTGAAGAGCCAATATCACAACAATAACCAGCCTTGGTGCTTTCCAGTAAACATTTGACTTAATTTATCAGTCATTCCTGCAACTGAGAGTTCTTCTGAATGACAGCTGATTTGGATATTTTTATTCATGTGCCCAAATGGGATCAAGAGAGAAAAAGATGTCAGAAAGGAACATCTGATAGTTTTCTGTCCTTTGAGATAGATATCCCTATTATTATAACTTGAGTTGTTTTTGTGTTTATGAACTCAAATGTGGTTTGAGTTGGAAGAGGCCTTTAGAGATCGAGTCCAACCACCCTGCCATGGCATCTTTCACTGGATCAGGTTGCCCAAGGCTGTGTCCAACCTGGCACTGAGCACTTACAAAATGTTATTCCACAGCTTCTTTGGACAACCTGTTCCAGTGCCTCACCACCCTCATAAAGAACAATTTCTTCCTTGCATCTAATCTAAATTTACCCTTTCAGTTTAAAATGGCCTCTTCTCCTGTCACTACATGCCCTTGTACAAAGATAAAGTTGGCATTCTGGGCCGCAGGCACACACTGCTGCCTCGCATCCAGCTTTTCATCCACTGGGATCCTGAAGTCCTTCTTCACAGGGCTTCTCTTCATCCATCCCCAAGTCTGTGCTGATGTTTGAAGTTGCCCCAACCCAGGTGGCATCATTGCACTTGGCATCCTTGATCTTTATGAGGTCTTCTTTTCACATGAACCCACTTCTTAAGCCTGTCAAGTTCCCTCTGGGTGTCATTCCTCCCGTACGGTCTGTTGACTGCACTGCTCAGGTTGGTGTCATCCTCAGACTTGCTGAGGGTGTGCTCACTCCCAATTCTGTGCTGTTAATGAAGATATTAAACAGTCCCTACTGGGGCCTCTATGGGACATCACTTGTCTCTGATCTCCACCCAGCTATCAAGCCATTGACAACAACTCTTTGGCTGTGGCTACCCAGCCTATTCCTTATCCACTGAACAGTCCACCCTTCAAATCCGCCTCTCTGTAATTCAGAGACAAGGATGTTGTGTGGGGCCACGTTAAAGGCCTCACAGAACTTCAAGTAGATGACATTTGTCACTCTTCCCTTGTCCACTGATGCATTCACTCTATCATAGAAAGCCACCAGATTGGTCAGACGTGATCAGTGGTCAGACTTGGTGAAGATATGCTGGCTGTCTCAAATCACCTCCCCCGTTTTCCACTCACCTTAACATAGCTTCCAGGAGGATCTGTTCCATGATCTTCTCAGGCACAGAGGTGAGGCTGACTGTTTTGTAATTCCTGGGGTCTTTCCTTTTAACGTTTTTAAAACAGGAGTGATTTTTTTTTTTCCTTTTCCAGTCACTGGGGCTTCACCTGTCAGCCATTAGGGGTTCCCATGTTTATCTACAGTATCATGGATTTGAGTGCACTTGTAATATATAAAGGAAGACCTGAAAATAAATTGTGATCTGTAGCAGGATATTTTGACAGCTCTTATTGCCGTACAGATGGAGAACTTCATTCTTTTCTGTGTACAGCTCCTTTGGTGTTGGTAACAGGTCATTAACAGATGCCTTCAACAGAGATCAAAGGCTGTTTTGTTGGCAAAACAGCTGATGAAAGTCTGATCGTTTTCTGAAGGTTTCTGAACAGCTTCTGAATCCGCAGGCCCCGAGTTTTTAGTAGTACTACCTTGCAAGTAGAAGTAAAGACAGTCAGCAGTGCTAGAGCAGAAGCCTAAGTGTCTAGAAACTTGAAGACCTTAGTGAATGTTAGTATGTCAGTCCTCAAACAAGTTTTACCTGGATCTTCACCTGAAAATCACTTTCTAGAATGAGCAAAAAGAAATAAACCGCATCCATGTCATGAGGATAATTCCAGCTCTGGTTAAGAGCTGTTCTCCTGGATGTAGATGTCATATTGAGATTTACCTCAAGGCAGCAGTTCGAAGATGAAGAAGATGAAGTTGCATTCTTAATAACTTTAACAAATGTTTCATTTTTTCTTACTAATTCTGTTTCTTCCTGAAACAGAAGTATGATCAAGCTAGGACATATTAGCCAGTAACTGCTTTGTTAATTGTTTGTACAGTTTTCTTTTTTTGTTTCTAATCATTTACAAAGCGTTGGAAGAACTGATTTCAGAGAAGCTTCTGCATATGAAGAGTACACCTTTTTTTGTATATTTGATGGTGAGAAGTTCTTATAAAAACAAAACAGTATCTGAAGACAAGAAAATTGGCAATGTTTTCTAAATGTTTATTCTACATTATAACACGAGTTTCTAAAACACGCAGATTTCTTGTAATATCCATGCAAAGCTTTTTGAAATAAATTTACTTTCTGGTTCTTGGATTTAGGCAGGTTCTTCATCTTCTCTCTAAAATGCAGCTTTGATGCTATCGTGTACTGTACATGTTTCTCTCAGATCAAAGATGAGTAAAGGAATGCTTTATCAGCTTCCCACTCACTTCTATTAGAAATCCAGGAGAAACGCGGAGCATTTTGTGTGATGAGAAGCTGAAGGTCCATGCAAGTTAGTTGAATTTACTTTGGGCCATGTATGTAAAATACTTATGATTACTTTTTCTTCTTTGTGTCGCAGATTCCTCTTCCAGAGGTCAGTAAGGACTTGACATGAATCTGGAAATTTCCAGGTATGGTGTAACAATTGGAGGTTTGGAGTTCAGGGGAGATGTTTTCTGCAGCAGCTTGAGATGCATTCCTGTAGAGAGAAGTAAATGCTTCTACCCTGCCAGGCCACTTGTGCTTGTCTTCCCTACCTCTTGCTTCATCAGAACCAATGATTTTGTAGCTAGATAGTGAAGTGCATGGATGGACTGGAATGAGGTGAAATTACCCCAAGCATAAAGAATAAGAGCTCTAACTGAAATGATTTTCCCAGCCTGACTGCCCATGTGTCCTCTCGAGCCTTTGTGCTGAGTACAGAGATGTTGTGGCACTGAAGTGGGTGTGCTGCTCAGGGACGGGTGGAGGTCAGGGCCTAGGTGAGTTGGCATTATTGGTTTACCCTGTCTGTATGTTACCAAAAACCAGAGACAGCTGGGGAGTCCCGTCACTTTGGAAAGAGCAGCAGTTTCATTTCAAGGGTGGTGGATCTCTTCACCCATTAAAACCATAAAATCATATAGGTTGGAAAAGAATTTGAAGATCATCAGGTCCATCCCTTAACCTAGCACTGCCAGGTCTACCACTAAGCCATGTTCATAAGCACTGCATCTCCGTTGTGTTAACTACCTCCAGGAATGCTGACTGAACTATGAAGGCTGCTCCGAAGGTAATGCCTCCTATTTTATTATGCTGGCCCATGATGTCAGAGGCAGATGTTAGTGGGATGGCAGTAGAGGTTGAACCTTACCACCAATATTCCATTACATTTTGTTGCCATTTGACAGATGGCAGCAGAGGGACAGCCTGACAGAATGGGTCTGACATGGAAGTGCGGATGAAGCAAAGGTGTGAACTTGCATTCCTCTATGTGGAAAAAATAGCACCCATTGACATTTGTTGACATTTGCTGAATGTGGATGAAAACCAAACAGTGAATATGAGCGCAGTGGAAATTGGACTGCTTGGGCAATATTTTCCTAGCAATATCACCATCAAAGCAGTTGTGAAACAGTGGGTCACCTCCACTTGTGCAGATTTTTATAAGTGCAGCATGCAGGCTTGTTCATCACTGGTGAAAATGCATAGGTAATGTGATGACTGTGTTGAAAAACAGTGCTTTTGTAGCTGAGAACTTGGTTTATCAATAGTGTGATTGTGTTCTTTGTAGCTGCTTTATTTTCCGTGGAAATAAATAGGAGGCGTTACTTTTGAAGTGACCTGCATACTTCCCTGGAAAGCTGCTTCACAATCCCTTCAGTAAAAGTTTTTTTCCTGATACTCAATCTAAATCTCCCCTGGTGCAAAGCAAGGCCATTTCCTCTTGTTCCATCTTTCATTGCCCAGAAGAAGAGATGAATACTCCCTTCTCTTTGAGTTAGTTGTAGAATTGAAAGAATCATTGAGAGAATTGCAAAGGAAATGTCTGCTTCCTCCCTCACTATAGTTGCCCGTGCTTCAGTCTGGCTTTGTTCAGATGAAAGCTAAGTTAGAAGAGGGGAGAATATAAAATTTCAAAGGAATAACATCTGTAAGTCAAAAGAAATAGTCCATCTTGATTTTCTGTACTAGGGACTGTACCTAACATGTTTGTTCTCTGAAATAATGAAGACTGAGCGCGTAATTCTCAGCTCCAGATAGATGGTTTTTGTTCTTTTTTAATTTGAACGCTTTGAATGCATCCAAATGTTTCTGTGTCATAAAAGGTTCACGCTAAAATCCAGTGTAAACAGGGGAGAGCAGTCTTGAGCTGACACTGCTTTGGTTGTGAAGATTAAACCTGTTGATAAGAAGAAAATTGTAATGAGATTTCCAGTGTCAGGATGGTTTATTGTGATCTGTGTTTTATCTCCTGCTTGCACTGCTGATGTCCATTCCGACTTTCTTCCCTGTAGCAAGAACACACATATGTTCACCAGAGGGCAAAGGGGAAAGCAAAGGTTGTTATCTGATACAAGAACTTACTTAAAAATAGATTATGTAATTATTTCTTAACAGTAAACAGAATTAGTAAATTAATTGAGCATTGCAGACACATCTGTAGTGTAACATATCACAGGTGTAGAATTTATGCTGCTATTTGCATTGCAATGCAATGCACTGCAGGCTGTGTTGTAAAAGCTCCAGCTAGCTCAGTCTCTGGATCTGGAGAACATCTGATGAACAAGTGTGTAGAAAACACTGCCAAGAGCTGGGGCACTGCATCCTTGCCCAGCAGGAGTTAAAGCAGAGGCAGTGCAGTCTTGTTTCATTACACAGCATCAGACAGTTCCAGGAGCTGTTACCTACCCCAAGCTGATGTCTGTTGAAAGGCTGCCATTGAAGGCCTAAGCTGTGCAACCCAGTGTGCTCCACCAATATATCGCTACTGTCTGAAGAGGAAGACAGAGCTACTCTCCCTGGTCCTTGTGATGCCAGTGCCCTTGTTCCATGTCCTTAACTACTGTTGTCTTTGAAGTAAAGGCTTTCATTTCATCGTGGGTCCCTGTTGTATGCATATATTAACCTTTAGGACGTGTGCATCAAAATTTGATACTTAATTCCACTGGCATTTCATGGTAGGGTCTTTAAGCTAAAGAAATGAATCTGTTCTTCCCAGATTTGAAAACACACTGAAGGCTGTTTGTTCTGTTGAGGCTGATTTCTGAAGGTATTTGTGTTCACTGCAGAGCACACCTCAGCATGGTTTGATCATGATTGCATACTGTGTTGAGGACCTAGTGCATGTTCTTCATTCCTTTTAAAAATACGCTTTGGTTTTAGATAATCCAAGAGTAGACTTAATTTGAAAACATAGAAAATATGGTCTAAGAATACCAACTGTGGTAATCCCGTTAGTCTAAAGATTTAGGGTGGTTTTTTTTTGGTTTTTTTTTGAAGCCGTTTATGAGTCTCTTTACTTTAAAAGTCAGTGCCAAAAATCAAAAGGCTCTTCAGATGTTTATGAGGTTACTGTGCAGATGGCAACAGACGCGAGTATGGCCTATGCCTTCCAGCAGAACGAGTACCAGGGCTCTGCATCAAAACAAGGCGAAAGAATCCTGAAATGGGGAAACGGGCTCTACTCAGGTTGTGTTTTGGTAATAAGTTTTTACCCACTGGGGGTACTGCCTTAGCTTTTGGGGGGAACTACTTCCTTATTGTCCATCTGCCTTTATATGTATGTAAATGATAAACTAATTCTGGAGGATCTGAAAGATGATATGTCAGAGAACATGTTTGATATTTTCAAAGAAAAGATCGAAAGATTTTATCTATTTAGAGATGACACTGAAGTGAAACCATAAATTCAGAATCCCTGAAATAGTGATTATTACAGGATTTTTCTTGTAAGGTTGTTTTCCCCCAGTAATGACATTGATTTGTGGTGAACTGAAGAAAGGAGAAAATGACCCTGAGGATCTGTATTTTAAAAATAAACCCTGAGCTCAGCCAGCAGTGCAGCTGAAGATGTTTGCTTTGTGCAGTGAGGCCAGGATGTCTGTGGCTGTCACTCTGGCCTTGGTTCGTTGGCTCATTCAGGCTTTGTATCCTGTACAGGTGTGATTGTCCTGGCCCAGGCAGGGCTGAACTGATGGCTACAGGGAAGATATGGCTACAGGCAGATCCATATATTTATTGTAGAGCAAATGTGGAATAGAAGAAGTGTGGCATCTGAGTCATCTATCACGGTCCCATCACATGTGCAGTGTAGTACAGGGACTACCCAATAGAGCAGAGGTGGAAGCTGTTCCTTATGGAGAACTGTTAGTAACAGACAGAAGGCCCCCTCAGCTAAATAGTCTGAACAATCTCTGTGTGTATTTGTTGGGATTGATCCTGAAAATGATCCCATCATGCATCACATTCAGAAAGCTGAAATTGCTGGATACATAGCGCAGTGCAGCTGCAACATGAAGTAATGTGGTAAATAACTGACTGGCCATTACGATGTTTTGATGTAGTAGGAAAAGCACAACGGGGTGCAGGTTCTCGTGATATTGGGAATTCTTCTAAAAGAAGAATGAAGAGGGAGAATCACTGTTGAAAGAATTTGAGAGTTTTACGTCCTGCATTTGAGTTGTTGGTCCATTGATAGATATTCAAATATATATATACATATTCTTAATAAGCATTACCACATAGTAGATTGCATTCCCTATTAAGAAGTGGTCACAGAATGAGCACTGGAAATGTAGGCATTGTTCTCAGGTAAAATTGTAAGTTTTGTGTTTAGAAATTGAAGAAGAAGAAGAAGAAAAATGTATTAAAAGCTTATCATTTAAAGAATCTTAATTTTAGAGTAATTTATGTTTCATTTTTCTCTCTTGAGCTTTGAAGCTGCCTGGAGAGTTTGTGGGAACAAATAACATGGGAAACTGATGGAAGTGTTGATACTGAAATTCAGAGCCAGCTGGTAGAAAGTAATTAAAGCCTGTGTGTTCCCTGTGTGAAGGAGGAGAACGGAGTTTGTGTGAAAAGTCATGATCTGCATCTGTAGGTGTGCCAAGTTGTTATGTAAGATGCTTCCCTCAGCCGCGTGCAAACAAACTCATCTAGTGTGGAATGATTGATAAGCCCTTTTCTAGTCTATTTTGGCATTCAAGACAATCCAATTCCACTGGTGTTGTAGCTTTGTTCCTTTGTCTTTCCATTTTCTTATTTATCACAACAGATTCTTTCATTTTGACCTAGGATTAGCAGTTCAGGAGTTCAGTGGGACCTCATGGAACAGAACAGAAAGCCTAGCCAAAGCTGATTCCTAGAGGAGAAACTACAAAGGGCTGTCAAACCTGAACCATGTGACTAATAAGGCATATTTATGCTTTGAGTGGGCTGAAAATCAGGTGACATGTTGGACAAGCACTGTGCTGTTACATGAGCTTATGTGAAAAAGACTTTATTGACAGTTGCATGGTATTTTAATTCTGCTTTTCCCATCCTCACTTAGAAATGGTATTATAATTTCAGTTTATATAGCAAGAACATTTCCTAGCGTTTATGATTGCATCAGAAAGTTTGAAGATGTGATTAAAGTATGGCCTAAGACTTGGAAATTGGAATCTACTCTCCACTACTTATTTTTCACATTTTTTCACTTTAATAGTTAGAATTAAACATTTTGAGGCTCAGAAACAGGGATATTGATAGTCAGTTGAAAATTCAGTGGAAGAGATGTCTGGGGTACGTATGAAAGATACGTATGAAAATGTAGTTCCTGTTTCTCCAGCATCTGAACCTGCATGGTATTTTGAGGGGACATTCTAGCTGGTTCTTTGGATGCCCCCATCAGCTTACTTGGCTACTAGCAGTATCTGGTGTTCTTACTACATAGTAGTAGTATGGTTTGTAGTCTTTTACACAGTGATGGTAAAACATGTTATTCTTGTTCAAAGTTTGCTACCTCATGGTAAAAAGGAACATTTCATTTCATAATAGAGGCATGGGAGTCTGAAGATCTTCAGCTTTTGCCTGCTGTTTTTCACACAAGTTTCTCAAGATAGCACTTTATTTCTGTGACTTTTTGCTGCTGTGGTTTAACCCAAGTTTCTTCAGCCTTGGTAGAGAAGCATCTTTAAGGGTCTGAAGGAGGAGAAACAGACGTGATATTTCTATTTCTAAATGTGCTTATAAAGATGACAAGCAGGGCTGAACATGAAATTTTGATGGATCTCAAACACAGAATGGAAGTATGAAAAATGTGGAAATGTGGCTGTCTGGGCAGGAGTAGAGAAGTATTGTCTAAGCTTGCAAGAATTGAGAAAGCAAAAGCTGAGCTTGAGTGAGGGATGTGAAGGGCTTCTGCAAGCAAATGGAAGGCTCAGAAAAATGTGAACCCACTATTCCAAGCACTCCTTTCAATGACATGGAAAAAAACAGATGTACTTACTGCCTTTTTTGGCCTTGTTTTTCACTAGCACAATAAAAACTAGCACTAGTTTTTTACTGAGTAAAATCAAAGGATCATACCCATCCCCCTCAGAAAGGGATGAACAGCTGTATAATTTGCATTCTGACGTGGCTGTCTGATGGCAACCTGAATGCTGTGCTGTCGACCTGGCAGTCTGTCTGGGAGTCGAGCAGTCAGCAGTCAGAGCAGCAGCCAAGAAGCTGGCGAGCAGACCACAAGGTATGGAAGTTAGTGAGTAATTTATGCTGGGTAAGGAAGAGAGTTGTTCCTTGAAGATTTAGGTAATCATGTTTGTTTTGCAGCTTCCAACATTTTTGGGGGGGCTTTATGCTTTTTCTGGGATAGTGGATATTAAAGAAACATTTCTCTTTTGAACAGAGCAGCACATGCTCAGCCCATACTAAAGTTGGTGAATAACTGATGTCTAGGTAGCAAAACAGCACAACCCAGCTCTCAGTGGGCTGAAAAGAGGTGCTTTCTTGGTTGCAGAGGCAGACTTTGTCATTCTGCTTTTAAAACTAGGAGTGAAGAATCAAGCTTCTGTTGGACTAATAGTGAAAGTAAAGAAACAGTCATATTCCAATGAAAACGATAAATTGCAAAATGAGTTTATTACTGTATGAGATGATTTGGTAGGAAAGATCTACTGGTATAATAAAGTGATAACATCTGGAAGTCAGGAAATTGAGGATAAGCAATCACTGGCGGAGAGGCAGCACTGTATAAATCATTTCAAGTTTACAGCCAGCTTCCAGAGGATGTGGAGAACAAAGTCTGGGTAAGGAGGGTGAGGCTGGGAGAACTTAGTGCTGACAGATACTGAGTGGGAAAAGATTTTTTTTCATCACTAGAATTGGTTGAAAAACAGTCCTATCTCACACAAAAACAAAGTGGAGATTCTGCCAGAACTTGAAGACAAGAATCACAAGAGAAAAAGATGAGAAAGCTGGGGAACAGAGGAGAAATAAAGCAGGATTAGCTGCAGAAAACAATTATCTGTGCCCAAGATTCATACCAGAATCCACTCATGTGATTGGAGGTTTTGTATCGGCTATAGCCGAAGTAAGAAGGCATACTATACATCTCCAGGAGAAGTTGAAAGAGGTGTATAGGATGGTGGTTTTCTGAGGAAAGTTACTTTGACAAAATGAGGAGAAGGCAGGTCAAGAAAGTGAAGGTTAATAGGCAGTGGAGTGCTACTACAAGGAAAGCTTTTGAATGTTTTTTGCTATCAAAGGACATTCTTAGGAAGGCATTTTTCTTAACTGATAAATTTCAGCTGTGTTGCTTAGTCACTGGCTGTCTGTGGTTAAATTTGTGTGAAGGATAAGAAAGTCTTAGAATTGAAGTGGGGAAAAACTAACACAGGAATAAGGAATGAGAGTGATAGCAGGCAAAGGAAATATTGGTAAGGTGAGATCAGAACGAGATACATCCCCAGGGATGAGGAAATGGAAATGAGCATATGGAAGTTGGGATGAAATTTGGGAAGGTTAATGTATTCCCTTCAAGTGACTGGATTTGGATAATCTCTGTCACAGCATTCTGAAAATAATAGTACGTATAACTTCAGAATTTGGGGGCAAAGATCTTTTTTTTATCTGTACATATTACTGCAGTGACAATACATGATACATGTTAGATGGAAGAATCATCCCACCAACCCACTCCCAGTATTGTGATCTTAATGTGACCACAGCATAATGTTTTTACAGGAAAGACTGGAGAGGGAAAAAAAAGCCTGGATACTGAGATGAAGACAAGGTTAAGTGCGTGCAAAGAAAATAGCCTTTGTCATGTTAAACTGAGCTTACTTTGTTAAAATTATTTATTTATCTGTAAGAGAACTGCAGTACATTTCATGTTTGAACTTGCAACTCACACAGTTCTAACAAGTAGTTTTAGCTGCAGTGAAAGACATCAGGATTACAGGAGGTATGAATTAGGTTAGAAGCTGTCTAGGAAAGCTGTTGGGAGGGAACTATGAAGGTATTGTCTGAATCATTGATTTCTTAGTTGAAGATTCAAGTGCATAACATACAGCAGTGTATGTTTAAATCAGAAAGTAAGGACAAGCGCAGGACTGAAATACAATGTCTCTTAGAATTTAAAGTAGCAGGAAACCTTTATAAATTTACGTAGGACTCGGTTTCTACAGCCTGATCATTAGGGTGTCCAACCTCTTGGCTTGCCTGGGCTGCACTGAGTGAATGGGAATTGACTTGGACCAAGTGTACATATGCCACCCCAAAAGTAATGGCTCCTATTTATTTCCATGGAAACTACAACAGATATAAGGAGCACAATAACACTATTTGATAGACCATGTTTTCATTTGCAAAACACTGTTTCTCAATGTAGTGGCCACGAGTAGCTGTGCATTAACTCTAGCAGTGAACAGGAGATGCATGCCATGCTTATAAACAGTCTGCACCAGGAGTGACCCTCTCTTGCTGCTGAAGCATGCCGCACCCCTGCAGTGTGCTACATCCACTGGTTGGTCTCCATAAATGTTCAGCAAGCATCAGTGAATGTCGGTGGGTGCTATTCTTTTTGCATGAGGGAATTCAGTTCCACCCCTTTGCTCCATCTGTGCTTACACATCAGACCCATTTTGTCAGGCTGTCCCTCTGCTGCCATCTGTCACACAGCAACAAAATGTAACGGGATATTGGTGGGAAGGTTCAACCTCTACTGCCATCCCACCAACATCTGCCTCTGATGTCGTGGGCCGATGTCATGAAATAGGAGGCATTACTTGCGGAGCAGCCCTCATAAAATGCATCATATAGTTAAATGTATCTAAGTAACAAAACTTATTTTAATATTATTTTTTTAATTAAAGCATATAAGAAAGTCAAGAACAGCAACATAAAGCTAGTGGGATATTTGACCTTGTTTTTGTGAAAGTAATGCATCGGTTTGGGTCAGTGGAAGTGGCTGCAGTGAGTGAGGTCTCGAGGTGTTAGAGATTTCTGATGAAGTTTTACTCTTCTTGTGCATCATCCTTGAAAACAGCTGCTCACAGATGTGCATACTGCCAAAAAGCGATGACATGAATAAGGCATGTCTGTGAAGGAAGGGATATTTCTCCCTGCTACGAGAGGGCTTGTAAACATCTGATAAAGAGACAAGATTCAATTTTGGGTTGCAACTCTATACATTCCATTTGAAAATTGGCAAAAAATATATTTATGCCAACTGAAAATGATCATATATAAACCAGAAAATTAATAAACCAGAATAATTTAATTACCAGAATAATTAATAAATAAACCAGAAAATTAATGATTTTTTGGGGCACCCTTGAATCGACTCCCAAATTATCAAGATTTGAGATACACTTTTTGTTTTTAGTTATTTCGGACATAGCCTCATGCAAAAAAAAAAAAAAAAAAAAACAACAAAAACAAAGAAAACACCAACAAACATAAAGCAGTTCAAATTCAGAAGCAGTGTAACTGCATGCACATGGTGGTGTGATTCCACATTAATAATTTCCCCTGTGGCACTTCTGTGCTGCTGGTGGTTAATTAAATCCTGGGAAAACTGGCTCCACCAGGAAGTCTGCTGCAGGAATACCTGTGCTGGTTCTGGCAGTGAGGTAGTTAGCATAATGCTACACTTACGCTAATTAGACTTGGCAGACTTGTGCCTGGCCCAGAGGCACTTTGTGGATGTTTATGGCTGTGGCATTATCCACCCACAGTTTGGCTAATCCACCTTCGGACAATGGACCACCTGTGGCATGATTGAGAACTGGAAGGCCTTCCTAGGCTGAGTAAGAGGAATCAGATGGCATTCAGTGGTATGAAGGGTATGGTTGTAAATGTGGGAACTAAGAACATGAATTTATATTAAAAATGGTGATGTTAAAGGTAGACTCTTCCTCAGAAGTCTTGTTCACAGTGTAGTCATGAATGGAAGAACATGCAAAGAGAGATTTTCTGTTTCTTCAGCTGTGGCTTATTATGTTAGGACATAATTAGAAGTCATATACTTGTTTAGCTGGGACAAATGAAGGATGAGAGAAAAGTATTGCTCATCCATAAACAGCAAGAACTTTTTCATGGTAAAACCCTGTGCTGATACAAAAGCAAATGGCATTCACATTCTTCACTGAGGATGAAGTTTAGGAATGGTTTTCAATGTAAGTAATTGCTGCAAAAGCCTGGTACCCTTCAGTAAGATGGTTGTTGCCTGTCATAGCAAAAAGCTGAAAGTGGCTCAACATAGGCTGGGATGTCCCTAAAATTAACTGTTTCCTCATGTGGAGGAGAGGAGGTAGAGGTTCGTGAGTTGCATATTGAAACTTGGAAAGGTGTTGGGAGTTCTCTGCTGTGGGGTAAGAATTGCAACAGCAGAGACCTGAATCACTGCCATGGGGGTGTTCCCAGTGAGTGCTGTGCAGACGTTAAGACAAGCAAAATGGTTGAGAAAGGGAATGCTGATGAGTCAGAAAGCAAATTAAAAACTCTGGCATATTTTTGTATTTATTATTATGGAGATTTATATTATTTATGCATCATAATTACCCAGTTCTTTAAGAAGACTTGTTTCTCTCACTCCTATTTCACATATGCAAAGTTATATGGGTATTCATGCACTTGGGTATTAATGCTTAGCTTAGGAATAGATTCTGCAAGTGAAGCAGCAGAATAACTCTTTGAAGATGTAAGCAACAGTTATGCTTTCTGGGTAAACCTGCTTGGCTGTTTTAACTAGGAGAGGCAAGGAACAACCTTTCCTTCTCCAACAGTTCTGCTTTGAAAGTGAAACTACAGAAATATGTCCCTGAGGGTTTCAGGCATAGCAGTGTTACTAAGCTCCGGCTCAGGTTTCATGGAGCCCCGTTGTGCTGTTCTCTGCTGCAGTGCTCAGATACTGCAGCACATTCTGTCTGCGCGGCGGAGCCATTTCTGCAGTTTGGTGGAGCTCAAAGGAGAGGTGTTTGTCACTCCTGGGCTTCGGATAGAAATCACAAGTTAAAAAGCAAAAGATCACGAATGGCAAAATGTAGCAATGTCGGTGCACTGATCTGGACAGTTGCTTCAGGACATTTTGTGTTGACCTCCAGGAGCCTTATCAGTGTATATATAGAGTGCGTTCCCACAGTGTAGGCTCAGTTACAGCCTAAGCCTTCCTTTATGCCCCTTGGTATAATTGTGATACCTCACATATGTATTTTACTACAAACTTAGTGCTGTTCCTTCAGCATCTAGCATTGTATTTGCTGTCTGTGAAATCTGAATGCTGCTCTGCTGCGTGTCACATATGGGGGAGTGTTTGCAGTGCTGTTTCTTCCTTTGTTCCTACTGAACTCTCTCTGTGAAAGACGCTTTCTTTTTGTTACTCGTGTACCAGATCTAGAGGGCTCCATCCTGTGTGTTACTACAAAGTTACAATAACAGATGATGTTCTGAGTCCTAAAGAACTTTTCAAAAAGAAATGGGTTGGTTTGTGCTTTTCTGGGGATGCTCGAAGAGCATTTTATAAACACCACTGTCTTCAGCTTTCCAGCTGCCTCAGCTTGAAAGCTCAGCCTGTCTGAATTGCAAAAAGGGAAATATGTTGCTTCATGCTTTATCCTTTTCTATATTTGTCCTGTGTAAAGATAGCTGCAGAGATAAATAAATCTTTCCGGAAGATGATCCCAACTGTGTATTGCACATGAGAATAGATTAGATAATGGCTGTTTACTTCCTTAGCACTTTGAATCTATATTGCCCCGGAGTAAATGGGAAGACTCTTTTTGTATGCTCCCCATAGAGATCACTTAGCAGTTAGTTTCTGTCCTCCATCAGACCATGCTGCAGTCAGATATGTGGAGCTCTGGAGGGAGGATTTGTGGTTGTGTGATCGCTATTACAGCAGCTTTCCCTAACATACCTATTATCTGCACTGTGGAGCAGGCCTGTAGCACTGAAGAAATGTTTTCCGGAGAGCTGGGACAGGAAGAAAGTGTAATTTCTCCTTACAGTTCTCTTAGGTATTCTTGGTGTCCTTTATAGTTACAGTATCTAACTGCAAGCTGGAGATCTTCTCAGGCTAAAGTATGGAAAGGGATGAAACACTTTTGAAGTCAGTGTCTTTCATGTCCTGTAGAGCTCTTTTTGATTTAAACCTTTGCTTAGGTTACCTTACTTTTCTGGTTGCTATTTGCTACATATCTGAAGTGCATAAGCTATTTTGGGAAATGATCACAGTGCTTCACGGTGACAATATACTGAATTCATTGCTAGCTAAGTCCATACTCACCTAGTTTGTTTCTACATACACAGTTTCTGATCTAGAACTGTATGATTTTGTGCAGTTTATAGGAGACTTGAGGACATCCTGAGAACTTGGCTCTATGGTTTAGTGCAGTTGTGTTATCCACATAGAACTGTACTGATGAACAGCATGCTTACTGAGTAGTCTGAAAGGATTTATCTTGCATGAAAGTATGTATGCTTCAACTTGCTTCTCTCTTTTTAATGTAGTGAGTCCTGTCACCACTCTCCTATGGTTCTGGTTTCAGCTGCCTTTGCTGAATCACAACAGGCAAGGCAGAAAGGATCCTACAGAAGAAAAGGAGATAGGTAGTGGATAGCAGATGTTCCCAACTTAAAACATCCATTGTAGGGGAAATTAGGTTGCACTTCATGCCCCAGAGAGTCATTCAGACTCAGAAGATCCCAGAATCTCAGAACCAGAGGGGGCTGGAAGGGACCTCGGGAGATCCCCCAGTCTGGACTCTTCAAAGTAGTTCCCTACAGGAGCTGCCTAGGAAGCGTCTCTGGAATATCTCTAGAGAAGGAGACCCCATCACCTCTGTGGACAGCACGTGCTAGGGCTCTGCCACCATCACAGTAAAGAAGTTCTTCC
>JAPSGF010000158.1:496237-515080 GCA_035772895.1 Perdix hodgsoniae
GGAAGAACTTCTTTACTGTGATGGTGGCAGAGCCCTAGCACGTGCTGAACCAGAGCAGTTTTGGAACTCTATTTGGAGATAGTCGAAAGTCTCCTGGATGCTTTCTTGTGTTCCTGCTTTAGGGAACCTGCTTTATCAAGGGGTTGGTGTGGGGGATCTCCAGAGGTCCCTTCCCTATGGTTCTGTGATTGAGAATGACTGGTTTGGGGTATTTTATCCCTTGGTTATGACATTCCTTGAAAGCCTGCAGAGAGTCTTCAAAAAGCAAAGGAAAGCAAAGGAGTTTGAATCCTAGAGCGGGATTTCAAAGAGGCACGGGGAAAAGATAGCTTTGCTTCTCTTTTATGAGTTTAATACAGCTGGGCACTTGAAAACTGATCCTGGACAGACTATCTCAATTTACAAAATATTCATTCAGAATTATTTCTTTGAAGATATCTTTTAATTATTATTATTTTAACTTCTAGTTTTTGTTGTTTGTTGTTGTTGTTGCTCCTGAAATGGAGCATTCAGTTGCTTGTATTATCTCTTGTTAGAAATTGGTAGCTGCACTGACACCTCTGATATTCTTGTAAATCAAGTAGCACAGAGTGGTTAAAATACATCTTGTGAGGACTGTCCTTATGGCTCAGTTCTGAAATAAAGAGCATTTGAATGCTGAATTTGAATGAAAAAAGAAAAAGAAATATGTCTTCACTCAGTGTTAGGACAGCTGATTTCTAGAAAGCGTAACCATCGAGGAGTCCAGAAATAAGCGAGAGTATTAACACTTTGCTTTTCTGAATACAGTGAGGGAGTCAAAACTGCTAAAAATTAGCAGTTTAAAGTTAGTTTGTTATACCCACAGCCATTAGGTTAGCATAGAGACTTGTGATGCACTGGAGGCCATTGAATATGAGTCAGAGATAATGCATTTTGAATTATAAAATGTTGCATTTTGCAGAAGAGGAAGAAAAAGGAAATTTCAGCTGTGGAGCTCTCTGTGTCTGCAGTGTCCTTCATTAGGCTGCCTCTGTGCTTCAGCCACAAGATTGGCATGGAAAGAGACCCAGCAGAGCAAATTGTGGCCTTCTGAAAGCCCCAGAGTTCCTTATCCTGGAGTCCAGCGGTTGGGAGACTGTATCCTACAGATTATTAATGCTTAACCAATTAACCAACCAAGTCATATTTAAAATTAGAGAAATCCTCACAAGTGATTTTCCTGCTCCTTTCACTTCAGGATGCAGAGTAAAATGTTAAGTGATCTCAGCTTAGCTGGATCCTGGGATTCTGGCATCCTCTGACATTCCTGAAGGCCCGAAGATGTGAAGAATTTGGTTATTGCTTTTTTTAAAGAAGTTTATGAATGTGATTGTATTTAGAGGTGTGCAGTACTTAGCTCAGGTCTGCTTCACATTGCCTTCAGCCTTCTGCTCCAAGCTCCCATTTTATGCTCTAAATTACCATTTCCCTCAATTAAGAAAAAATATTCTGATTCCTCTGTGTATCTTTGTGACAGATTCATACGGGGTGGTAAGCTGAAAAGCAAGTTTAACGAAATGTTTCAAACAGAAAAAACATCAGACAGATCTCCCAGGTCACATCTTTGCAGATGGTGATTAAATATAAGGGGGGAGTTCAAACATTCTGAACATTAGTTTGCATTCTGTTGGAAATGACATGTTCATTTTCGTTGGCTGCAACGGCTTCCTTAGCTGCAGATTTCTTCTCAAATCTTGTAAATTCATGCTCCATCAATGCTAGGCTCCAACAAATGCATCATAGTAAAGTCCAGGTCAGTGATTAGGTTAGATGCTGCTCCCTCACAATTAAAAATCAGCAGTGATCCCAGTGCAGGAGACTTGAAGTTCTGGTTCTTGAACTTCTCGTATTCACTTGAGCCATCTCCAGCCCTACTAGCTGGAAAGCTTCTGGTTAGCTTCTAATCCCGCTTTCTGATTTACTTCTGATCAATTTGGCTTCGTAAGATATCCAACTTCTTTAGCTTTGGCAACCTCACTATAAGTACACATACAGAAAGAGTATTGATGGATGTGCTTGTATTTATGTGTGAAGGCTGTGGTATAAATTTCTGTAGAAACAAAGCCCATTAGAAATTTCAAGTCCTTCCCTTAAAATACAAACCATGCCATTGATTGTTTTATTACACGAAGGTTTAATATTTAAATTAAAACCATACAGAAAACATTGCACCAATTGTTCACTTTGGGAAAAGATAAAAGGATAAAAGTCAAATTAATGCAGTATCTGCTAACAGGTGCTCAGGTACAGTCAAGATGAGTGCAGTGTCACCTTTATATCAGAGTATAAAGGAACAGGCCATTGTACAGCCCAGAGCTCTGGATTTTTACATGAGCTCATGGGGCATGTGGGGATATGGATGACCCCATCCCCACTGCTTCCGGATGATCATGCCTTTCTCTTCTTAAGTGGAGAATTTGAATGCTGAGCCTCATTCTTCATCGGACGGAGAATCCAGCTGATTTAAACACAGTAGGTGTTTGTCACCACTGCTGTTATCAGTGCCTGGAAGCATGAATTGGGCACGTGGGAAAGAGAAAACTTCTCTTCAAGCTGAAAAGCAGCTTCTGTCTTCCCATGTTCCTATGATGCTGAATGATTTTGTTCTCCTTGCTGCAACAAGTCACACTGATGCTGGAAGACCAATAATAATTAATGCAGTTTGTGCACAATTCAAGGTATATACTGCAGCAAAGTGCTGTTTAACTAATGCTTCATTTAAATGCAAATTCACACTCCAAGACATGCTAGCTCATTCAGCTGCTGCCCATTTCATCCCAGCTGTAACCAGCTTGTGTAATGCAATGCATGTGGGGAACAGGAAACCTGCAGTCGTAGTATGGTTTGATTCTGGAGCTATATGGGGAAGAAATGTAGGGAACTAGGACTGCATATTCACTTTCTGTGGTCCTGTGCTTTGAGTCGGCTTGATTTTCAAATGCACAAATCAAAGGAGGACTTTCTTTCATTTTATTGGAGTTTAGACAGTCTAGCAGAAAGGCCATGGCATCCCCTCGCTAAGGAGGTATCAGTAGCTGCTCTGCCAGGAGTGCACTGAACCCCTGAGGACAACTGGGATGTTGTCTGACCTTTTAACCTGGCTGTTGGGAATGGTTTATCTCCAGAAAACCTTCCATAAGGATCACAACTCACCCTTTTTCACTGCACTGAACTACAAGGATGGTGATTCCTGTGCCAGCTCTCCAAGTAGAGACTGTGTGGACGGTTCCTGTTTTTACATCTGTCCGCTGTCATTTTCAGGGGCTCGTTACCATGGAATCTACATCCTGTAACATGCACTTTTTATGCCTGCCATATGGTTTAAGGGCTGTGAAGTGAATGTTGGTGCCCCCAAGGACAGGCTGTGCCTCAAGAGTTCTGTTCAAATTTGTCTGCATGAAGCCATGTCTCTCCCACTCCACGTTCTACTGAACTGTTAAGCCAGGATAGTTGTGTCCTTCCTCACAGTTCATGTGGAAATAGCTTGCTCTGCTTCTTCCTCTGCCAGATTGTCATGCAACTATTGGTTTGTGTATTCCCAGAAAATATTTGTGCATCACATTATGTGGGTAAAGAGCCTTTGGGCGCTGATTACAAAGGGTATGTAGTAAGTACAGGGAATTCTTCTTTCAGTTTAGCAGCTGCTCTGTGCTTGATCTTCCAAAAATGATTCAATACAAGGGGCAGTGAGCACAAAATGGAACATAGGAAATTCTGTGCAAACATGAGGAAAAAGCTTCTGTACTGTGAGGGTGACAGAGCACTGCAGCAGCCTGCACAAAGGGGTGATGGAGTCTCCTTCTCTGGAGATATTCAAAACCCACCTGGATTCAATGGTCAGCAGGGGTCCCTTCCAACCCCTACAATTCTGTGATTCTGTAGCAGGAGGTGTTTCGCATAGCAGCATAGTTTATCTTTTCTACCCCATAGTGTTTGTGATTCCTGCACTGACACTGTGATATTTTTATACATGGAGACTGATCACTGGAGTATGTCCTCACACACAAAGAATAGTTTACAGATAACATATCTTGTTATAGGCAGAGAATAAATGCTGCGTCCTGAGCAGTGAGCAGTGAGAGCTGTTAGAACGAGCCTTATGAGATTTTTTGTTGTTGTTCAGGGAGAAGTTTGTTCCCTGCCACTCTTAACATTTACCCTAGAATTTCTCTGCCTTTTTGGGCAGCAGCTGCTGACTGCAGTGTGAGACAACATGCAGCTGAGTTTGTTAGTAGCAGTCTCCCCTGACAGAACTCAGGATGAAGTCTTAGAAGGTTTGCAGCTCACTGTCATAGCACAGCTCAGCCCAGTAGTGCTGGGTGAGCAGAAAGGCGCTGAAGATCAGAGGGAAGAGACAGAGACAGCTTCAAGAAGGCCTCTAGCTTGGGAATCCTGAGAGATTATCTCAGTCAGAAATTACAGTTATAATGCAAGAATTACTGTCTCAGCATGGGACCTGCTCTATTTGGGAGTCAAGCTGCATGCAGACACTTTAAGAACAGATTGTTAGTGTGAATGACAAGAATTGTTCTGCTTGCTTCACATACCCTAATGCTTCCTTCAGGTGTCAAGATCCATAAATCTGCCAATTTCTGTGTGTCTTTCTTTGGTAACCATATGGAACGATGAATTAGTGGCAGCTTCCAAGAACAGAAGGCACAATAAACTGATCTGCGTTTGTGACTTGACATTGACTTTAGCCATCGTGTTGCTGAGAGAGCTGGAATAGTTCACTTCCTGAGTTCTTGTGACATTCCTTCTTCTCAAGAAAGCCTTGAGGTGGGAGGAGGAGGATTTGGCATCTAGTTTGCCTTTGAAGGAGGGAGCTTCCCCGCTGATGCACACGATAAAGCCAAAAAAAAAGGCCTCTGTCCTGTTGTGCAATAGTGGAAGAAGAACAAGCTTTGCAAGCTCTATAGCCATTTAGGACAAATTTTATTGGCCTAAATTTTATATGAAGGCTTAGGACCAGCATGTTAATTTACAGAGGATCAAATGCTAGGGAGTAAATGAAGAAATTTTAAACACAGTCTTACTCACAAATGAAACATTCTTAACAAATACACAAAAATAACAGTATTGTGTGTATATATATCTATATACATATATATAACTCTGATTCCTCACGTTCCATATGTGTATTTATATTACTTAGCTGTCATTCTAAGACTTTTACAAATTTATTATTTTAACGAAATTAACATACACTTATTTAGTACAGTAGACAGAATTTACCTGGAAATTCTTAACTTTCTTTGGCTCAGTCAATATTTAAGCATTTTCCTCCAAACAGAATGGTATAAACCAGAAAGACTTAGGGCAAATGTTCCAGAACACCCTCCTTGAGTCAAGATACTCCGCTGGCTGTTACTGACTTATATCTTTTAAGTCAGAGGATAGAACTACACCAGAGTGCCCCACATTCTGGAGAAAGTCTTCACCATGAGCATACCTGTTACCTCTTTCTAATTCATAGATTTACTTTCGTTCAGACTCCCCAAGTGCGGGGAAGAATGGGAGAAAAATAGCTTTATTTTAGTTTAGCTCCAGTTCCTTCCTCCACCTGCCTGCCTCTGGCATTCCTCAGGTTTATAGGGCTGGAGGAGGCTGGCTGCTATGCTGTTGTGATAGCTTACCCTCCATGCAAACCTGTTAATTCAGAAATACTGAGCGTGTTGCCAATGAAAGGTAAACAACTGTAGCCCACTCAGTATAACTCTTCTCACAAGTAAGTAAATTTTGAATAATTTCTATGTCTGTAGAAGAGAAAGTGCCTGTTGATGTGAACTGGTGCATTTCTCTTAGGAGCAGAGCAGTAAATCAGGATTATTAACAAGAAAAATCATAACTTTTATTTCACTTTTTCAAATGTAGCTAATGCAGAAATTTCAGAAATAGCTGTGTGGAAGATGTGGAGAGGTCAAGATGGCAAGAAGTTATTGATGGGAGATAAAAGAGCATTAGGAACATGTCTTAAATCAGTACTGTTTTTAATGACTCTTTAAACAGACTTCTGGTTCAGTCAGAATAGTTATGTCTCTTATTTAGGAGGGTTGTGGCAGTTTATTAACCATACTTTGTGTGTTATAAGAAAGGAATATTGTTCATCTGCAGAGAACATATGAACTCAGAACTAGGAAAAAAGATGGAAGAGAAAACCCTTTTCAAATAGGTTATTTGAAAATGTGTTTATCTGCAATTCATTTTCCGCAAAGATTTTTGTTGTTAATCAGAAATTGAAAAGTAACTGATAGAATCTTCCTCTTAAGTGCTCTGGGTTTGTTGGTTTTTTGTTTTGGTTTTTTTTTTGGTGCAGAGGTGTAAACCAACTGTTCTGTACAATATAGCTGTGATGATAGCTTCTTGGTAGAATTCTCCTGGAACCATGTAGAAGAGGTATCAAGAGCACAGAGAGCCAACGCAGTGTATGAGGCTTCAAGGAACTGTGGAATTCCAAGAGCAGAAATTGCCAGTCACTGGTTCTTGGTGCTGGGAGATACTGGCAGAGTGACACCCTCAGAAATTCTGTAACATTCGTGGAAAATAAACTCACAAAAGCTAAATTATTTTGTTTCATACTAGCTGTGGAAGCCTCTGCAGGTGAGGGATTATGGATTTATGCCCTTCATTATTGATCCATCTGATTTCAGTGTCAGCAGGTTTTGCACAAGACAGTTTGCTCATTGGTGATTACTGAATAAAATGCGTGTGTGTGAACTTTCTTTTGTAAACCTTGAAGAAGTTATCTTCACCTCAACCTGACTGAAGAGGAAACAGGTTTGAGTTGAGTCATGTCACTGTGTCTTGCCTTATGTAGCTTTGGAAACTGTCCACTATGGTCTTCAGGCTTTCTTGTTCCGTATTTCAGAAAGCTGTTAAGATTCCATTGATGAGATGATCCCTTGCAATTGATACCATGAACCTGTGATGTTGAAATCAGTACAAGCATCATTCTCTTAGGGCTGTACTTGAAACAAGATTAAACTTAAAAGTGAGTCAGAGCATGCATCCAACATGTACAAACATCCCTTTGGAGGAATTTCAGGGCTTGATTTCCCAATAATGTTCATAAAAGTAGGATTGGTCCTATAATTCATGGTTAAATTCAGTACCTCAACAACAGTGTAATTGGAACTTTGGTTACTCACACCCTGTCTTCTTCAGTTGCAACTGGCTTGTTTTTGTTACAGTGAGATTTTATGCTGTGACCATGACAAAACATCAAGAAAGAGAAAATAAGTATTAAACAAAATTAAGGATAATTTAAATAGCTTTTCGAACTTGTTGACTGCCACCCATCCTGACACCCGGCAGAAACATTTTCTTTCCCTTTAATCTGTCAGAAAAATTTCAGACCAGAATTTCAAACAGAAATTTCAGAAAATTTCTGTTATAAAGACCTATAGGAAGCTGCAGTAAGGTTCTTCTTTAACAACAGAAACTGCTTACATCTTCATTTTCAGAGAAGCTTGAATAAACCTACTTGGAAAGGCAAAAAGAAGGTGAAAAAGAGCAGCTGAAATTCAGAGCTGGCCATGCGAACAACATTTGAAATCAACTGCTACACAAAGAAGCTAAATGTGCAAACCATTTTGTTTTACGACTTGATGTAATAGAAGCTGCAAAATTCCATATGTAGGTGGGCTGTTCAGAAGATTGCTTCTGATACCTGTTTATGAAGTGATTATACAGGTCTTGAAAATAAAACTGCCAGTAGAACCCCCCGATAGGATATTTGATCTATAATAGTCTCTGAGCACATGAACATATGGAGTATAGTCTGTACAGCTAGAAGAGGCAACCACAGGCAACCAGCAAATCACATACTGTTTTTAAGTAGAACACTGTTTGAATACCTGCATAGTGAATGTTCCACAGTTCATTTGCTGCTGAGGAAAAGAATTCTTGTTGGATATCTAATCATTTGGGATAACTGATCAGAGGAGCTGCCTGAACAGAATTTTTCTTTGCATTGTTTCACTTTGAAAGGGTGAAGATGCATAGCTAGCATAAGTCCTTGTGGTTAAGTATGAAGTTGCTGTGCCCTTATTTTCTCACAATTTGGCTTGCCATAGGAAAAACTGAGGAACATTTTTCCAATAAAGACCGAGTGGCCTCCTGTCTCATCAGGAAGTTTTTTTTCCACTAATTCTGCATGTCTCATAGTCTCTCTCTTGATCCTGAGCCAAGTCCTTAGTTCAAGTGAGTGTCCTTGTATGTACAGCATAAAAACTGAACAGCATTTCACAGAATCACAGAATATCAGAAATTGGAAGGGACCTCCAAAGATCAGCTAGTCCAATCTCCCTGCTGGAGCAGGAGCGCCTAGATTAGGTCACATGTCTGTGTGGGATGGGACCAAGATGTCCTAAATGTCACTCAGATGTTCCCAGTGTTACTCAGATATCCACATGGGATGGGGCCATGATGTCCCCAGTGTCACCTAGATGTCCCTAGTGTCACGCAGATGTCCACATGGGACGGGACCAAGGGGTCCCCACTATCACCTGGATGTCCACATGGGATGGGACGCAGATGTCCCTGTGGGACCCCAATGTCACCTACATTTAGGCATTACCATCAGAGCGGCACTGAATAAAAAAATGCAGTGGCAATCAAAAAGCAATGGAAGGGATCACAGCTGTCTCTGCAAGCACTGACAAAGCAGGATATAGTATTTCCAAACTCATTCAATGGTGAACACAGCTCAGACTTGTAGAATACAAGTCTTGCTGTTTCTGCTGCAAGGTTTTGTACTCGTCTTCCTTACCTGATTGATGTGATACTTGTACTGTGGCTGGGAATTGTAGAAAGCAACTGTAGGAGGAAACTGTTACATACTACAAAATGTTTTACGGTGTTACAGTATTAGAAATCACTGTTCTGTTTTGAGCTGAACCTTTCTCTTTTCTCTTGCAGAGCCATAGCCCTGCCTCTCAGTGCCAAACTAGGTGTGAAGGACAAGCTGAGACCTAAAGCTCAGCCCATCTCCATTCTGGAAACATTCTATGCTGTGAATTGTAAGAACCCAAAAGAGGTGAGTCCTTTTTTCCTTTGCTTTCCTCTAGATTTAGCCCCTGTGTATTTGCCTAAATGAAATCATGTTTGGAATCTTGCATTTGGACACTCAACAGACCATAAAGATACACTGTAGCGCTGGCCTCCTGACACCAGCCTACCGCATCCTGCAGATGCTGTAAGTCATCAGTTCTGCTTCTGAACACCTGGGAATAACAGCTTTCCAGGGGCAGCACTCAAAAGAATTGAATCTCAGACTTGTTTGGACAGGAGACTTCTCTCCAAACTCCTGTTTGCTCTTGTTTGCCTTGTACATGGCTTTTCTTCATGTATTAGCAAACTGCTGTCATATCAGCTCACTTGAACTGACTTTCCCTGTTGTGAATCCTTGCAGCTTAGCACATGTGGATTGCGTGATTCTTTTAGTTCTGGGAGGCAGATCGTTCTGTTGCTGTACAATCCACAGTTTTTTTTTATTGATCTTTCAGGAATCCAGTTAAAATCTTCTCTCTCATCAGAGACACAATAAGGACCATCAGAGTACAGCAAGCACAAATGGTAGATAGTTTTCCCATGAGAGACAAAAAGAGTGATCTTGAAGATCTTGGCAGGATAATTTGGAGTTATAATGGCCTCGGCTGAGGAAAAAAAAACATTGGCAGAACTGTAGATATTCTATATTGGAATTTAACCTTGTCAGTTAAGTCCCTGGATGTAACTCTGTTGTAGATAAAGGAATCACTGTGGTGAGTTCAAATATCAAATTGATGCTAGCAAAAGCTCCCCACACCACTATCTCACTCTCCCTCATCAGAAGAATGAGAGGAGAAAATGAGGCAGAAAAGGGCTCAAGGGTTGAGATAAGAACAGGGAGAATACTCACTAATTACAATCACAAGCAAAACAGAGTCAGCATAGAGAGATTAATATAATTCATTGGCTATTACTAATGGCACAGAGCAGGGAGAACCAAAAGCACACTAAAATACCTTTACTCAAATAAACACTCCTCTACCTGCTCCCCCCAAGCAGCACAGGGAGACAGGGAATGGAGCTGTGGTCAGTCCATGATGCTCTGTCTCTACTACTCCACCTTGGTCACTGTCTGCCCCTGCTCCATGTCTGCCCCTCCCTTGGATGCTGTCCTTCCTGAACTGACCCTCTGTGGCCTTCACAGACTGCAGCTCTCCAAACACTGCTCCACCATGGAGCCCCATGGGTGGCAGCTCCTCCAGCTGCCCTCAAACTGACCACCATGGGTGGCAGCTCCAGCCCAGAGCTGCTCCTGCTGGGTTCCATAGGCTGCAACCTCCTCCAGTCCCCATCCACTGCTGCACCGTGGGCTCCTCCATGGATGTATGTGGAGATCTGCTCCACACAGTGCCCGTGGACTGCAGGGGGACAGTGTGATCCTCCATGGTCTCTCCTAGGCTGCAGGGATCTTCTACTCTGCGTCTGGAGCTCCTCCTGCTCTCTTTCTGTGCTTACCTCAGTGGCTGCAGAGCTGCTCGTTCTCTGTTCCTCTTTCCTCTCTTTCAGTAACAGCAGTTTTTCCCTTTCTTCAGTGTGCATGACAAGCATTGCTCACAGCTGAGCTCTGGCAGTAGCAGGTCCCTTTTGGAGCAACTGGATCTGGATCTGATCTGGCTAGGGGCAGCTGCTGGGCTATGCTCACAGAGGCCACCTCTGCTAACAAAACCTTGCTGTGTAAGCCCAATGCAACATTACCTTTCACTTCCTTTTTGCAGGCTGTCTTGGCCTTGAAGCAAAAGCTAATAGCCACTACCAAGGAGTAGGGATACCAGTCCCACTGGACAGTCCTAGTTGCAAACAAGTTAATGCCTTATCATGACTGTTACAGCATGTTTCATATGGCAGTGGGGCATATGGAGCCCCAGGACATTCAGCAACAGCTTGAAAGTAAAACAATAGATGCTAAAGTAAGAATGCAGGCATTCATCTGGGTTGTGCAGCCAGCCTCTTTCCCTAGCAATGGGAAGGAATGTTCTCAGGAGCACTTGCCATGGTCTCCGACCTTCTTTGTATCTGTCTGAAAAATTTGCACATTTCTCAGTCAAACTGCTCCTGTTGCAGAGGTCTAACTCAAGGCCTGTCTCCGTAGGCAGACTTTCTACACAGCTGTCACTGTACCCCCAGTGCACTGAAGGAGCAGAAATCTGCACTTTTATCCTAGAAAATCTGGGATATCAGGGTATATCTGGCTGTGAGACTTCTGATATCAGTGTGTCACAGAGCAGAACTCTGCAACAGGCCAATGCCTTACTCTCTTATTCACCACTTGCATCTTATCTAGTCTTTTGGCTTCCTTCCCCTCCTGTGAGCTCTCAGAATCCTGCTTATGGCAGGCTTTTATAAAATGTAATTTTGCCATTCTCAGCAGCCCTCACCTTGAGAGGGATAACACATCATGGAGCAATTGGAATTGAAATCACAGTCATCTGTATGACTCCACCCCAAGAACAGAAGTCACTAGGTAAAAATAGAAAGAAATATATTTGAAAATGGTAGTGGACACAGATCTTTACAGCACTCTCAGGGTATGTAAAGCACTGTCACGTGAGACCTTTAAGGTGAACATATTCGATGAAAGCCTATTGCTTTACTAAGCTATCCTTGATGACACTTTCAGAAGGAATATAGAAAATGATGAACTTCTGTGTCACACAGCAAACTCTTTAGGAGCCCAAGGGCAAGAAGGAAGATAATTTCAGAGAATAACTGGTAGGAAAATGGTTGCTCATTATGTTGGTCATGTTGTTCTCCGATACTGCGTATGAATGCTGAAAGACTTGACAAGATCCAGTGTAGAACTTCAAAAATTATTTAAGCTGCAGTAAAACCTGATTAGACTGACAGATTTAGGGGTCTTGGACACTAAAGACAAATGAAGTCATTCAAGAAGAAACACCTGTGAGAAGAGACCACAGTTTGAAACTCTAGACCTGAGACTTTGACATAAAAATTAAAATGTAAGGTTTTAACATTTGGCATTAAAAACCATTTGCTTGCAAGCAGAAGTGACAGATTTTCTGTTACCTGAAATCTCTTCGCTAGGAATGGACAGCTTGGTGAAAGATGCCTTAGCTTGAACAGACCTGGGCTTGCCAGGAACTTCTGGTGATGTTTTGTGATGGCCCAGACCAGACGGCCCTGTAGTTTTCTGACCCTCAAACCTGAATCTGAACCCCACCTCCTCACCTGTTTTCCAGGGTGAGCTGATCAGTTTAGCCAAACAGTGTGACCTGCCAGTGAGAAAGGTGGAGAGGTGGTTCCGGCGCCGGAGGAACACTGACCGACCGAGCCTGTCAAAGAAGTTCTGCGAGGCATGGTGAGCAGGAGCAGAAGCTGTGAGCTGCAGGGGCCTCTTGCTGGCTCTGAGCTTGGCAAGCATCTTGCTGCCTCCAGCCTGCCTGCACTCATCCACAGAGAGCTTCCTGAGCCTTCTCTGCCCTTCCTGATTCTTCTGTGGCTCTGCTGCTGCTTACCAGCTCCTGTATTATTCCTTACTTCTCCCCTTTATTTTCATTCCCAAGACTCCTTTTATTCCTATCGCACTTTATGCTTTATAGGATGCCTGTTTTTGACTTTGCAAGACTGACACTCTGCTTTGAAACATGATAATATCTGAGAAATTCAATATTGTTTTGCTTTGTACTGCTTCCTGCTGCTTTGCTACTGCTTCTGTGATGCCAGAGCAGCCTACTGTTGCCTCTCTGTTTCCCTCCCATTTGCTTTACTGCAAGCTGATACATGGAGAAGGCTCAGGGGAGACCTCATTGCAGCCTTCCAATACTTGAAGAGAGCGTATAAACAGGAGGGGGAATGGCTGTTTACGAGGGTGGATAGTGACAGGACAAGGAGGAATGGTTTTAAACTGAGACAGGAGAGGTTTAGGTTGGATATTAGGAAGAAGTTTTTCACTCAGAGGGTGGTAACACACTGGAACAGGTTGCCCAGCGAGGTTGTGAATGCCCCATCCCTGGAGACATTCAAGGCCAGGCTGGATGTGGCTCTGGTGGTAGCCCAGTGTGGTGGTTGGTGACCCTGCACATAGCAGGGGGGTTGAAACCAGATGATCATTATGGTCCTTTTCAACCCAGACCATTCTATGATTCTATGATGATTCTGCTGCATCTTTCCTGCAACTGTTTTCCACAGTTCTGCTTTCAAAAGTCACAGACACTGGGCTAAACTATATTGTGTTGGCAGCTGACTTTCAGCTACCCTGAAAACAGAAAGTACAATTATTTTGTAATGTCAGGAAGGACAGCTTATACAAAAGATTTTCCTAGGAGACACAAGCAGGTCTGGCAAAAGAGGCCTATCATTGGACTACTCACTTTTTAGTTACTTCAACTAATGCAGATTGAAGTGGTAGCAGAGCAGTAGTCCCAACAAACTTGAGCTGGCTGCATGCTTACATGTTCACTGCTGCCCTTAGAGGTGCTGGTGACCTGGCCGGGGGCAGCCTGTTGCACAGCTGAGATCAGAAGCTGTGCAACTCTTGGAGCTCCATGACTCTCCATCCTTGTCCCCATGCCTAGACAGGCTTTCTAGGCTGGGATTACCTCCTTGCCAGAATCGAAATAAATTATCATCAAGGCCACTTTACAGCAAAAAATCAAAGACTGTAAAACTCTTTAGGAAGCTCTTCTACACTGAAGCCCATACCCCCATGAGCATGTCCCAGCTATTCCCCCAGTCTGTGTCTTTGTGATTCTGTCTCAGAACCCCACTTGGTCCTCATGCTTGTGCAAAGGCTATGAAAATCTCAACCTAAGGTTGTTACAGATGTTAAGATCTGAGAGGTTATGCTCTGTAATAGTATGTGGTAGTATTACATCACTCAGCGGTTGGTTCTACATAAGTTCCTGTATGTTGGGGTTTGGTGGGAGAAGAAGTAAACCCAGTATATAGAATTGTGGTTAGAGGAATGCCAAAAATGTTTTGGTAGAACTTTAGAAATTAGCCCGCTTAGCTTTGGCTCAGCTTTCCACAAAGGAAGAGAACTCTCCTGAGCTCGGGTGAAATGTCAAACTGCTGAGTGCCTGCTCTGATTCACTTGTGGAGAACGAGGTTCTTCCAGGAAGGCCACGGAGATGAAGGAGGAAAAAAAAGGTACCTACAGTGACATTCATCTCACTAAAAGTGTATCTGTAGGGTAGGCATCACCTCTGAGCTGATGACAATCCATTTAATATTCAGACTGTAATTCAAAACTCCTACATAACCCCCTAATGGAGAAAACAAAACAAAAAGGGTGCATATTATTTATTTATAGCATTCCTGATCATTACAGTTAGAAAGATTTACTGGACTATGGACAAAAAGTTGTAAAACAAACATGCTTAATCTATTTCCATCAAGATGAAATCCAATCTCTCACTGCATTCAGCTGCCTTGCAGTAAATAGTACCAGTGAACACTAAACAGTAAATAGGATTCTAACTCAGCCAACTGACTATAGTGTCTTTCTGCCTGTCCTCTGTTGCTGTTTGCAATCTACATAAAGAATGCCCTTCCAACATGAAATACTAGCTTATGTCTTTCTTGGAGTCCTGGGTGTTTCACTGACAAATGGAGTCTTTCAAAACATAAAGCTGCTTCCAGTTTTTTACAGAGATACTTGGTAATTTAAGAGCTGTTGTGGGCAGTTTTACCCTTTTGCAGATTTTCTGTGTTTAGACTGTTACCTGCTTGTTTCTTCTGCTGGGATAAAATTTCCCTCCTTCCTTACTGTATATGTAAATATGTAACATGACGCATCACTTTCCACTGAACTTCTATTTTATACATACTTTATAAGTACATCTCTATGGGTTTAATGTAGGTACGTCATTAGCAACTCTCACTGAGACCAGACATGACAACAGTCATTTGCTTTACATGACAATGAATTTAGCATACCTAATCTTCAAAAGCCTAAGGAGGAGATTGGCACTGTTGGGAGTTTTACACATGCATCTGGTTGGGCTGGGAAGGGTTGGGGTGATTATCTGGGTTATTTGCAGGTACTCATCCAGAAAATGATTATTCGGAAAATGATAATCACTTAGATCATTATCTGGGTGATTTCAACAGCCTTTGTGGCGCCTGTTGAATGTGCTAATAATATACAGAATCTGTTAGGATCTAGGCAAACCTTGAACATTTTGATGTTTTTGTTTGCTTTAATGGCATAATTCTCTGAATGAATGGGATTGATACACAGAATTGTACCTTCGTGGTTAATAGGTTTGGTTACTGGCTTACTGACATCCTTTCTTTCTTTCTTTGTAGCTGGAGGTTTGCATTTTACATGGTTTCTTTCTTCACTGGGCTGGCCGTACTGTATGATGTGAGTACACAAGCAGTGCCACCTGCTGTCCTATGTGGGAAGTGCCTCAAGAATGGCAGATTTCGGTGCCAAACCATTGCTTTCAAACCTTACAGAGGCTTTCCCATCAGATAAGTCCTCTGCACAGCGCACTTTTGAGCTCACAAGAACAAGGAACCATGCTTACCTTAAGAACTTGAAGGCAAAACCAGGAGATTTCATCTTCCTCTGACACAGCAGTAGATCATTACAATTGTGAGACAATGTTTGCAGCTGTAAAAATACATTAGTAAGAATGTATACCTTTATATGGTATAAGAGTTGGAACATTTATCTGAGACAGAAGCTGCAGAGCTTGTTTAGGTGTTGTGTCCAATACTGGCTTAGTACTCTTATTTCTTTTGGAGGGTGGGCTGCAGTTCAAAAATTTTATGTATGTTTTCCTTAGCCAAGAGGAGAGGTGAAGTTCATGTGTCTGCCTTTTCTCTGATCTGAATAAATAGTGATTCCTCTTTATACAGATCATCTAGCCTCAAGAAGACTGAGACTTAAATGTTATGGGTTGAATCACTGAGGCAGAGGAGGTAGTGGAAATCATGCCACACACTCGCATACTGAGCTGTGGTCACTGTGCTGGGATGAGGGGCACCTGTCCTGTGGGATAAAGAGCTTAACAGCTCTTTTTGTAAAAACATGCAGCAAATCTGTGATAGCCAACAAGAGATTTAGATGGCTGATAAGAAAAGACTTTCTCTGGCATCCTGTCATTCATGTTGCATTTTCTTTCCAGAAGCCTTGGCTTTGGGACCATAGGGAGTGCTGGACAGGTTACCCACAACAGGTGAGTCATCCAGGAGTGAAAATTGCTGTTATAAATTGTGTACTGTCTCTGTATCTCTTTTCAACATCAGATTATATTG
Source organism: Perdix hodgsoniae (assembly GCA_035772895.1). Taxonomy (NCBI): domain Eukaryota; kingdom Metazoa; phylum Chordata; class Aves; order Galliformes; family Phasianidae; genus Perdix; species Perdix hodgsoniae. The sequence continues at coordinate 512,534 of JAPSGF010000158.1, forward strand.
CAGATAAAAGAAAGAGCATGAATAAAATTCTGATGACTGATGAGCCTTAAGAATTCAAAACCAGGTCCTTGTCAGTAGATAACATCTCAATATCTGTCTTAATCTAAACACAGTAGAGGACAAGTCAGTATAGCAGAAGGAGACTTTCAGAAGGAAAGGGAAAGTGAGACTTTGGACCAGGTGAGCGAAGAACTGAAAAATAAGCATGCTCCTTGTTTAGTTAATAGAGGAGACTGAGGCTTAGGACACTTTGCCAAAGGAGGAGAAAACTTCAGTGGAGAGCATATAGAGCAGAGGACATGCTCTGGGAGATGTAATCTTTCCACTACACCAAAGAATCACGTCCACAGTGCTCCCCATGAGCTAGTTTCCCAGAGGAACTGGCACTATGGCCAGTAGCAATACAGCATCATTTCCATTAATTTTGGAGGATGTTATTTTACGGTTTTACAATGTATATTCTGTGTTTGTTTGCTTTTTTCCCACTACAGCATGGTGAGAAGCTATCCAGAGGGCTGGAGATTATGCATCTCTTATCAGCTAAGGGATAGTCACAAAAAAACAAATATATTCTTGCCCATCTGCCTCCCCAGCTATTCATACTTCATAACTTGACGAGTTAGGATGGGGCTTCACACACTGTGCACACAAACCACTGACTATTCCAACTTTTTTCTTTATGTTTTTATGACCATTATACAGCAGCAGCCTTCTTATATACAGGCTTGATTAGCACTATGAATCAATTAATGAGACACCTGGGTATCATTTCATTCCTTCTCCAAGAGTGAACCATTTTTGCTTTGCTGCAGGACTGTGTCCTTGTCAGTGAAAGGCAAGAAACAGTGGTCATCACAGAGCTGACAAAGCCTTTGCAAGCAAATCCCACAGGCTTCATCTTCTGGGAAATATTTTCAGAGTGTTGTGGCAAAACTAGAGGAGTCTGAGCTCGTGTCAGAGCTAAGAAGAACAAAGGGAAAAGGGAGCACTTTCCACTCTGTAAGTGACTGAGTGATGAGTGACAGCCACATATGATTCTATGATTCTGACTTTCTGCCCAGAGAGCTCTAATTCAACTGTGCTGCTCTGCTCTGGGTGGCCCTGCTTGAGCAGGGGCTGGTCCAGATAGCCTCCAGATGGGCCACCCTCAGCCATTCTGTGATTCTGTGAAAAGTAGTTCAGTATCTTTAGTTAAGTTAGTTTTTCCTGAGCAGACAAAATCTGTCTTTTATGTCAGATACTAAAGGAGTGTGTTGCCCTACAGGGGAAACCAACTGGGAGAAAAGGTTGACAGCAGCAGTCAGTGACAAGAAGAAAAGCACAAAAGCAGATACAGATGGGATCATCTGAGTGTTTAGGTCACCAGGCAAGTCTTCAGGTAGAGGATAGGTCTAAAGTCAAGTGTGTGGATCCAGGACAGTAAAGTACATCAGCACATGCAATGTACCTATGTATGGGAACTGCTGAGTCACAGCCTAAACCTCTGATTAGTCACCTGAGGCGAGCAATATGTCATCCCTGGAAGCACAGGTGAAAGCAATTCACCTGTGCTGCAGGAAGGGGTGGAGCCAGGCTCCACCTCTCCTAGACCCATTTAAGTGCTGACTACCAGTGGGGAAGGATCTCTCCTCTAGAGATCCACTCCTCTGGAGTATCCTGAGCGAGCACTTGATACGGGTAAGCATCCCATCTGTTCCCTCTTGTCCTCGCTTTGCATAACCCTCTTGTTTATTTCATTATTATACCTTTGATTATACCTTTTGATTATACGCTTGGCGAGCCAGGCAGGCAAGCCAAATATACTTGAATTTGCATCATGTCCTTTCTTTGGAATTTCTACAAATGGGTCAAGGGGGAGAATACTACACCCCTAGATAAAATAATACCAGCATAAATCCCAGGATTTGTGCGATCCCCTTATTATGAACTAGCAGCTGTCATTGAAAAACAGGGTCCCCTACGTGATATGGGAAACATCTCTCCATATCGCATGGCTGAGTATTTTCAGGGACTTAGCAAAGATATTAATCACGAAAGAAAGACAACTGTCTGCCTCCATAGTGGCATGGCCACTATTAAATGCTTTAGATACTACTGAAATAGGAAAAAAAAGCCACCTCAGGTGTCTCAGGCCACAATGCCTGAGCCACCAGAAGCAAAAGAATTGGCCTTGGCACAATTCACGATTTGATGAGGGATGTTAGTCCCCCTAGGACCTCCAGACGGGACTGGAGGCCCTATGTAGAATTAACCATTTATTGGTCCCAAAAAAATATTCAGAGAGTTATGGCACTAGTAGACACTAGAGCAGAAACATCAATTATCTATGGAGATCCGACCAAATTTGATGGGGATAGAGTAATGATTGGTGATTTTGGGGGACAGACTATTCCTGTCATCCAAACATGGTTGAAACTGGGGGTTGGGCGTATCCCACCCCGGGAGTATAAGGTATCTATTGCCCCAGTCCAGGAATACATCTTGGACATAGATATTCTATGGGGTCTGGCTCTCCAGACAACTGTGGGGGAGTTCAGACTTTGACAG
>JAPSGF010000158.1:520080-593631 GCA_035772895.1 Perdix hodgsoniae
GACCTTCCCCTCCTGGTACCTCTGAAACATCTGTATTACTCCCCGTGAGTCTTTGAGCCTTTAGGATCACTGGAAGGAACGAAATACCATCAAAGCATTCCAGTGTTACAGTCAGATTATGTGTGACACCCAGTGATGGCTTACATGGGACTCATAGAGCATAGGACAGACCTGCACCTCATGACCACATGCCTCCAGTAACATCATCCAGCACTGGCCCATAAAAGATCAACATTCACCAATCGTCACTTGTCTTGAATTGTACCAACGTGCGTCGCGACGGTAATTGTATAAGTGTCACGATATAGCGGATCTCTCTATTAGGAAAAGCTTACCCTGTAGTCAACCTAATCATTTGGTTCACGCTGTGAAGGGGTGGAGTGTATGGGAGCTGCTGAGTCACAGCCTGAACCTCTGATCAGTCACCTGAGGCGAGCAATATGTCATCCCTGGAAGCACAGGTGAAAGCAATTCACCTGTGCTGCAGGAAGGGGTGGAGCCAGGCTCCACCTCTCCTAGACCCATTTAAGTGCTGACTACCAGTGGGGAAGGATCTCTCTTCTAGAGACCCACTCCTCTGGAGTTTCCTGAGTGAGCCCTTGACACGGGTAAGCATCTCATCTGTTCCCTCTTGTCCTCGCTTTGCATAACCCTCTTGTTTATTTCATTATTATACGTTTGATTATACCTTTGTTTATACACTTATTATACTTTGATTATACCTTTTGATTATACAACCTATAACATAGTTCAAGCAAGAACTGACAACAAAGGCTGGAACTGAAACACAGCTTCTGAGGCGAGAGATGAGGGCCCCGATGGGTTTCTGACTGCTTTTTCTCATACAGCTCCCTCACAGCACTTGTGATTTGAGGTGAAACAGATGGGCCATGTGAGAACTGATCTTGACCACAGGCAGCTAAACCCCCTCAGAGGAATCCTTTGCAAGTCTGCTGGTATGCTCAGAATTCTGACAGTGCAATTCAGAGCTCAGTGAAGGAAGCAAAAAGGCTCCTATTGACTTGGTAGACTTTGATTCCTTTCAGCATTTGCTCATTGCAATCCATAGGCTGCAAAGTGTTTCTGGCAGGGTAAATAATTTCCTCTGGTATCATGCAGGGAGCTCCCATGCACAGAGTTTTCCAATAAAAGAACATCCTAGGTGAGAAATAAGTTCTTCATTAATTGAAGGAAAGGTTTAAGTACAGTTTGATCCCAGCAGCAAGACAAAGTGAAGCCTGCTTGTGCTTCAGTGCTGCTTGGCCTGGCAGTCAATGTTAGAACAATTGAACGTACATTGAGATTTACTAACCTGTAAAGGGAAATATAGTGCATAGGTTTAAGCACAGAAGCAATGATGGGGCATATGAGTGAGGAATGAGGTGCTGTCTTTCAGGCCAAGCCTCCAAACATCTTTTGTCACCCAAAGGCAGAAGTTTTAAGGGTGAATTTGTGCAAACAGATGGTGTTTGAATAGGACATTTGAATAGGACTCTACAGGTCCTTATTTCCTCTTCTGTACATTTGCAGTGCATGTATTTTCCAGAAAAAAATGTAAACCTTCATAACAAAACACTTTCCAACAGCTGTAATAAAAAGAAAAGACCCAAACCAAAGCTGGTAATATTCCACTGGAAAAGAGTAGGAAGAATCAAGAACATACATGTGTCCTAACTGGAACAAATAACATTTTAAATGTAATTTCTGTTAAACAAACCATGCTCCGTGGTACAGACAAGGGCAAAAGAAGCATCAGTTCTCCCAAATCTTTTGGAAAATAAATGCCTTCTGATCCAGAGTTCACAACAGAAAAATTACTCCTTAATTTACATATACCTTGCTGATTGCGTCTGAGCTTTTAGTTTTCCACATGTAAAACCCCAGAAAAAATTACTCAGAAGAATGTAGATGAGTGTTCATGCTGTATGATCTCTTGTTCACACACGGGAGCAGTGTACCTTTGCCTGATAATTTCATTAGACTGAAAAACCGGTGACAGAGTCCAAGAAATCTGAAGCGTCTCCCTGAATGCTGTCAAAGGGAATGATTTATTCAAGTCCTAATCTTTTCCACTGCAGTGAAATAGTATATAGAGTTTGCAAAGCTCTGCAGTAACAGCTCAGGAATTGTTTAGTAACTGGATTGTTCTGTTGATTTTTGTCCCCCTGATTCTGCAAGAACCAGACCTTTTCATGGTGGTGATCTCATGGATTGTGTTTTGTTTTGCATAGAGGGGAACTGTGGTTTCTATCTCTCTGCTTTGTCTGTTGAGTATATCACTGTCTCTCCCTTGGTGTTGCAGCCTCTCCAGCCCTCTCTGTTCTGGTACTACATGCTGGAGCTTTCCTTCTACTGCTCCCTGGTCTTCACCTTGCCCTTTGATGTGAAGAGGAAGGTGAGTGACAGCGCCAGGGAAGAGTCAAGCACAAACAGAATGCAAGCTTAATGCTCGGGAGAATGTTCAAGAGCGTGTAGCGCATACAGTGTCAGTCTGATGTTCTGAGGCACTCTTGCCTTGCTCATTACCAGGAATTTCCATTCCCAGTCACTCACTTCCTTTCCTCTGGGAGGTGGGGAATGCAAACCCTGGCATGGAAAGGTGTGAGCTACCACATGGGATGCGATAGACACACCAGAGGGATGGGATGCCATTCAGAGGGACCTAGACAGACTTGAGCAGTGGGTGCCGTAGAACCTCATGAGGTTCAACAGAGTTAACTGTAAGGTCTTGCACCCAAGTTAAGGCAACCACCACTGCCAATACAAGCTGGAGATAAAAGAATAGACCACAGTCTTGCCAAAAAGTACTTGGGGGTACTAGTGAACAGGAAGCTGAGCATGAGCCAGCAGTGTGCCCAGAAAGCCAACCGTACTCTGGGCTGTGTGGTCTGCAGGGTGAGGGAGGTGCTCCTGCCCCTCTGCTCAGTACTGTGAGATTCACCTGGAGTGCTGTGTCCAGATGGGGAGGCCTCAGTACAGGAGAGACATGGAGCTGTTGGAGCACGTACAGAGGGGGACCACAAAAATGATCCCAGGGCCAGAACACCTCTCCTTTGAGGACAGGCTGAGAGCTGGGGCTGTGCAGCTTGGAGGAGGAAAGCCTCTGAGGAGATCTGAGAGCGGCCTTTCAGTATCTAAGGAAAAACTACAGGAAAGAAGGGGACAGACTCTTTAGCAGAGTGTATGGTCATAGAACAAGGGGAAATGGTTTCAAACTAAAGGAGGGGAGATTTAGATTGGATATAAGGAAAAGAGGGTGATGAGGCACTGGCACAGGTTAGCGATAGATGTGGTGGATATCTGTCCTTGGAGATGCTCAGAATCAGGCTGGACAAGACTGAACAACCTGATCTAGTTGTGGATGTCCTTGTTAACTGCAGTGGAGATGGACTAGGTAACCTTTAAAGGTCCCTTCCAACTCCAAGGGTTCTGTGATTCTATTATTCTGAGACATTACAGTGAGAGGTTTTTTGAGAGATTTTACTGCTTCCTGCAGGAGACATGCTTTAACCAAGACAGAAGGTACACTGTGTTTTATTCTCTCCTATCCCCTTTTTCTTCAGGACTTCAAGGAGCAGATAGTCCATCATGCTGCAACCATCTTCCTGATCAGTTTCTCGTATTGTGCCAATTACATCCGCATTGGGACACTGGTGATGGTGATTCATGATGCTTCTGATTGCTTCCTAGAGGTGAGTTCCAAGGTTATTTGCCAGGTAAAGCCTAGTTGGCAGCGATGCTCTTCAGCCAAATGCAGTCTTTTGATCTAGTACAGTAAGGGCCAAGCATTATCTCACTGATAGCTCATTGCTGATCTCTTGACCTAGCTTAAGGTGCCCTGCAGAGGAGAGATGATTACGTGCATGTGGATTGTATTATATCTGGCTCATTAGCCTCTTGGAGCATGTGCAGATGCAGTGTCTTGGCCTGCTTTGTTTTATTGTTCTTTCTCCTTTCAGCCAACTAAGATATTCAATTACATGAAGTGGAAAAAAACTTGTGACAGCCTCTTTATGATCTTCTCAGCTGTTTTCCTCATCAGCCGCCTGGTCATTTTCCCCTACACGTGAGTCTGCTGCAGTCAAGGAAAATGAAAAACTGCCTTCTCAGAGGCAGGATAATTCAGCTGTGGGCTGAATCTTTTGCTACAGCCTTTGCTTTTCAATTCTTGAGCTCATGTCTCTGACTTCTGTGTAGATTACAGTGCCATGTAGCTGTTGCACCTGCCTTGGGGTAAACAAGGGTGGTCTGCTTTGGAGTTCATAGAGGATTTGTAAAGACCTGATGTATACTGCAGAAGAGTCCTTGTCTTTTGGCTCTACTCTGCTTATTTCCAGTAGGGAACACATGTGTTATATGGAAGAAGGAAATGACTGACAAAGAGCTTTTGGGGGCTTACAGCCCTGCTAAGAACGTGAGTACCCTTCAATGCAATTCTTTCTCTCTTGCAGAGTGCTCTATAACACCTACTACTATTCCATGGAGATATTCCAGCCCTTCTTTGGATACTACTTTGTGAATGCTCTCCTGATAACTCTACAGTTGCTTCACATCTTCTGGTCCTGCCTCATTATTCATATGGTCTACAAGCTCATGCTCCAGGGCACGGTATGAATCGGCTTGTAGTCCCTTGCACATCACATGGGGAGGGAGCATAAAGCTACTTGGGAGCATAGAAGTTTATTTGGGATAGATTCTTTCTTGTAATTACATATGTAGACTCCTATCCATCTCATAAAAGGGGCACTCGGTAAGCGTAATCCATTTGAGATTGCAGCTAGGTATTGCCTGTTTGTCTCTATCGGTCATAGAGCAGTGTTCCATGCCTGAGATGCAGCTGCGTAAACTTTAGTGAAATGCATCCCAGTCTTTCTGACTGCAGCATGTGGCATCTGCCATGAGACCAAACTGCTGCTCAGCATGAAATTCTTCTCAAAATCAAAGATGTGACCTAAAGTCATCAGATTGGCCATCTGCCAAGGACACAGGCTAGGAGAAACAATTTTTTGCTATCTGGGAGTTGACCTTATAACATGGGATGAGTTGTTTTGTTACCCTCCAACTGGGGAGTTCTGTCTTAGGGGAACTAAGAATATGAATAACTTAGCATCCTTATCAGCCTTCCCTTAAGGTAGCATGGAGCAAATTACTTACAAATTAAAACCAGAAACTTCACATGCTGCAGGAAATGAAGAGGTGACTGAAGAGGCCCTTCTACTTTTTTTTCTAATTCTCATGTGGGGTGAAATGCCACTACAGTTATTACAGTGTTAAATGATGAGGTAATAAATGGCCTTATTAGAAATAAATGAGCCATCAGGAAGGCTGGAGCACATCCAGATTTTGTCATGTTGTATTTGTAATTGTTGTGGTTTAACCCTGGCAGGCACCTAAATGCCACACAGCCACTCATTACTCACCACGGGTGTGATGGGAGACAGTCAGGGAAAAATATGAGAACTGTTGGGTTGAGATAAAGACAGTTTACCAGGTAAAGCAAAACAAGGAATTCATTCACTACTTCCCATGGACAGGCCACTTCAAGGAAAGTAGGGCTTATCTTGCATAATGCTTTCTTGGGAGAGCAAACATCATCACTCTGCATATGCCCTTCTCCCTCCTTTACCCCAGCTTTTATTGCTGATGTTATACAGCATGGAATATCCCTTTGGCCAGTTTGAGTCTGCTGTCCTTGTTCTGTCCACAGCCCCTTGTGCCCACAGAGTTCCTCTTTCGCAGGGCAGTGTGAGAAGCAGAAAGGTCCTTGATTTAAAGCTAGCACTGCTCTGCAACAGCTAAAACACAGCTACTCTCATCAAATATCCAAAACACAGCATCATGTGAACCTCTACAAAGAAAATTAACTGTATCTCAGAAAAAAACAAAAAAAAAAACCAAAAAAACAACAACAAAAAAAAACAAACCCACACAATATAAATTACCTGCCATATTTGATATGGAAAAATAAAATTGAGAGCATTACATATTGAGCCTTGAATAGAGAAGAAAAATTGTCATCATGAGGACAGCCATCTGAATGATGGTTTCAGACATACAGTTTTATTTTTATGTAGTCCTGTGTGAAACCAGGAGTTGGATTCAGTGATTCTTGTGGGTTTCTTTCAGGTCAGGATATTCTTTGATTCTGTGATAACAGCCCAAGGCAGTATTAGGATAATAGAGCATTGTCTCCTTTCAGTAGCCTTGAAATTCTTACTCCAGTTCAAAATATTCTTCTTATGAGCCTTTCTGACCCCTGTAATTTTCCTCCATGGCTACAGGTTTATCTGCACCACCTTTACATATGGTGTACTCTAATCCCCAGTAATTAGGGTTCATCCAAATCCTGAAGTAAGAGGTTTCACTTCCTCATAGAGGCAACCATCTTTTTAGTTCATGCAGCTGTCTAGTTCCTTTGGGGACCTTGCTAGGTGTAAGCCACATTCTGCATCTCTGAATTAAAAAAAAAACAAACAAACACTTAAAAGAGTACTACCGATTACTAATTGTACTTACGCTGCAGATCAGTGCTCTTTGTGCATAGTTCCTTGACTGCCAATTCCGGAATGACATAGATTGCTCACAAAATGTGGCATCTCCTATTCTTATTGCTCTTGCAGGCAGTATGAATTCAGTGCAAGTTCAGATTCTTATGATTCCTAACTGCTCTGGGGTGTGGAGATCTTTAAAAAGGGCTTTAGACTAAAGTCTGCATAATGTGATCCAAGAAATATCTCCAGAAGAACATATATAGAAAATTGAGGCCACAGAGGCCATCCAACAATGTACACAGTCTTAATGAAGCTTGCAGCTTCCCCTCAGTTCACTTTCCACCAAAGAACATGTGCACTGTGAATGCTTTCCCAATTTTGGCATCTTGTATGGCAGAGTAAAAGCAGCTTGAGAAGCCAATGAATGTTGGGTTGCTTTCTCTAATCTGTCATTTTATCACTTTATTTATCTCCTTATTTAAGGCAGTATTTACAAAAGTGGACTACAGATCTCTTGATAGCAAGAGAAAAAAAACTGAATATAAATCTGAATGTAGAGTTGAGTAGCTCTGTGATATGGGATGTGCTGCTCCAGCTGGATGCACATCAGTCCATAGGGCCTGATGGATGATGTACTCCAGGAGTTTTCTCAAGTATTTTTCAACAGTCTTTGGAGTCTGGAGAGGTCTCAGTGAACTGGAAGTTGGCAATCATTCTCCCAGTTTTCAAGAAGGGCAAGAAGAAAGATCAAGGTAATTATAGGCCTCTCAGATTGACTTCAGTGGCTGGGAAGAAAACAGCCTGTGCTCACTGATCACAGCCAACACAGGTTCATGACAGGAAGGTCCTGTTTAACGCACTTTAGAAGGATCCCACCTCACTGACCAAGGGAATCACAGAATCACAGAATCGTAGGGGTTGGAAGGGACCTCCAGAGATCATCGAGTCCAACCCGCCTGCCAAAGCAGGTTCCCTACACCAGGTCATACAGGTAGGCGTCCAGGCGGGTCTTGAATATCTCCAGAGAAGAAGACTCCACAGCCTCCCTGGGCAGCCTGTTCCAGTGCTCCGTCACCCTCACCGTAAAGAAGTTCTTGCGCACATTGGTGCGGAACTTCCTATGCTGCAGCTTTAGGCCATTTCCCCTTGTCCTGTCTCCGCACATTGCTGAAAGCAGTCTGGCCTCGCCATTTTGCCCCCCAAGCGAGGTAGTGTGATCTTTTTGGATGTCCCCAAAACTTTCAATGTTCTTTCACATGATATCCTTCAGGACAAAATATCCAGCCTACAGCTAGACCAAACCATAATGCGATGGGTAAACAGTTGGCTGATGGGTTGTGCTCACAGAGTTATGATAAATGGGGCTACATCAGGCTGGCAGCTAGCTATGGGACTCCATTCTAGAGCCTGTCCTTTTTACTGGATACACTGGAGACAGGATACAGGACTTGAAAGTAAACTGAGTAAGTCTGTGGATGACATCAAATTGGAAAAGCTGTTGACTCCCTCAGTGGCAGAGAGGCCTTGCAGAGTCCTTGACACACGGCAGGGCTGGGCAATTCCCAGCATCATGAAGTCCAGCCAGAACAATGGCCGAATCCTGCCCCTGGGTGTGCAGCCCTAGCCAAGGCTGCAGGGGGGGGAATGAGAAGCTGGACAGCAGCCTGCAGAACGGGACCTGGGGGTTCTGGTTGAGGGCGAGTTGGATCTGAGGCAGCAGTGTGCCTTAGAGCCCAAAGGCCCCACAGCCCTGAGCTGCTGGAGCTCAGGGAGCGTTTGGACACCACCAGGGTTTGGGTTTTGGCAGTGCTGCGGGGCCGGGAGCTGGACTCGGGGATCCTGTGAGTCCCTTCCAACTCAGGCTGTGCTATGATCCTGTGATTCTGAGTGCTCAACTTGCAGCACCCAGAAGCTATTTTTGTGTCCCCTTTGGAAAAGGGGAGATTTTGTAAGATTCTGACGAACGGCCTTTCTCCTCCCTTCTTTTGCACAGTGATGCCCAAAGCAGCAATATGGATCTCTTCAGTCTGACACGGCTGTCTTCACTCCTGGGCAGCTGTGATCTGGGGCTGCTTCAACCTGTTTGTATAATGAATATCAGGGTCACAGTTAAGATTTAATTGGGACAGAAATCAAACTGTTTGCAAAGGTGAACTAAAGCTAAAAGCAGACTGCAGAAATGCATGCTGCAGGCAGGTGGCTGAAGGAGCAGTTTCAGCCAGTGACTCAACTAGCACTGCTACTTGTGCACTTCTATATTTGAATTGTTTCTCATTTACATTTTTTTTTAGATGGAAAAAGACATGAGAAGTGAAACAGAAGAGAGTGATGTGGATGAAGAAAGAGAAAACATGATGGAAAAGGAGAAAAATGGTATCACATGTTTCAGCAATGTTATGGGCAGCAATTACATCCAGAGGAATGGGTCTGAGCCACTGAACAACAGAGCCCATCTCACCAATGGCCACATCAAGGAAAGATAGCCAGTTTTGCTTGTTGTATAGATATAAAAGATTGCAATTGCAGTATCATAACTGAATTCTTTTTTATTGTAAACAGAATAGTGTACAGTCAGTGATATCTGAGGGGAGTTTTTGATCTTTCTTCAGCATAAGTTTTCTATAGGTTGTAACCTTGAGGCAAATAGAAAGGGATCAAAGTGGTTAGACTTGAATTAGACAGTACCATAGCAGTTGTTAAACATGTTGATCTTGAAAAACACTCAGAACAGTGGATGAACTTTGGCAGTGTCTCATCTTAACTGCCTAATGCTGTTTGATAGGAATCTATTTGGAATGGCCTCTGGAAGCCATAGCCCACTGCCACTGATGACTATGGACAGCAAGTGTGAAACTCTAAACCTTAATACAGGGACATCTCCTTCAAGAGTGTAAGTTCCCCATAGATACTCATAACATTGAAGCTGTGTATAGTGGAATAAAGGCTTTGGAAAGATACAGGAGAAAACATTTTTTTACAGGAAATGCTGCTGTGTGCCATGTGACTGTTTTGTAATGGTATGGATCTCAGTCCCTTCTGTTATCAGCATTGCTGCCTCAAAAGGCGGGGGGGGATGACGACGACACTCCAAAGGCTATAATGAAGAGAGTTCCCACCCAAATCATGGTTGTAGGGGCTAGAAAATCCAAGCAGTTGTGTCTCAACTGTCAGATAATCAATTAATCCTATCTTGGAAAGTAACACTGTTGGGAGAAGAGAGGGGATAAGGAAACTGATATTCTAAAAGACAACAATGATCAAGCGCTCATGTTTTTAGATAGGATGATTGGCACAGAGGGAAAGTCAGCTTGTGGTAAGAAGGGAATAGATTATCCCTGTTCTCAGAGGGAGAAGAATCAGAGGAAATCTGCTGAACTTCATGGCACAATGCTTTAATTTTGGCTTCTGATTCTGGGGCCTGTGTCTAGATGTGTCGAGAGTTTAAAGCAGTAGACAATGAAGTCATGATGCAGTCTGATTCTGATTCAGTTCCTTTAGACATTTTGTATCTTATATCCTGTGTAGTTTTAGACTTTTGATTCTGTTATGCCTTAGAAGAGTATGGCACAGATTTCTATCTTATAGATCTATTAAACTATGAAACCACATTACTAACAGATTTTCTGTTACAACAGCAGGGACTTAAACTTAAACAGACACTTCCCTGTCTGTGTCTGGCAAGGTCCAATGCTAACTGGGGACACGGACCAAGGAAATGCCCAATTATAGGAGGTGATGCACATTTATAAAGTTAAGAGGCAAATGGCAGTCTAGTAGGATGAGGGTTTTCAGTAGCTCACCAAGTTCACCTGAAATATGACTGGGGAAGCTCTGATTTTAGCCTTTGGTCTTAGGTTTCAATCAAAATATATAGGATAACTTCAGAGGGAAAAATGGTTCCAGCACGGGTGATTCCAGGGCAGTGACATACTCAGAGCAGAGCATTTCTTCCTGCATCATCATTTCATATGGATCATTAAATCCATACTGAAGATAGCTTCTCTCTGAATGTGGGGGTAGTTTAAAGTTTAGAGTACAATGGTCACATGTACACATGTAATCCACATGTACAATCTTGGCACTCCTCTGCATGTGGTGAGTTCAGGAGGAATGGTTATGTATCATTTTGTACTACTGAATGTAACAGTTCTTTATAAATTACTTTTGAAGGGTTTGATTCTCTGGGCTCTTTTCTGCTTCTTGGACTCTCAGGAGGTGACCAGGCTGGTTGGTGACCAGGGAGACGTGTCTGGGTGCTGCTGCCAGGGTTGCTGAACGCTCAGCATGCGTGGAGGTGATGTTGCAGAGCATTCAGCCATATTAGGCCGGGCCAGAAAAGGGCTGCAGCTGCCTCCTTTGTGTCCTGCTTGGTGAAGCTTCATTTGGCTCTGAAAAAGTTTGGGGCACCCCTGTGTTAAATCTAGAGGCAGTCCAGGTGACATGAGACTGACAGAGCAATGGAAGCTTGGCAGATGATTTGGAGCTGTGGGGACATGGAGAGGGAAATGCATGTGGAGTCATCTTTGTCATGAGGTTTTAGATGGGTGGGAAGGATTGATGCTGTAAAATCACAACACATCTGAGGAGCAGAATGCTCTGCCCAGGCTCATTATAAGGCTGATCTGATCACTGTGAAAGGATACATCAAGGATTTGGGAGGGCTCTTGGGGGCTGAATTAGGACACTTTAACTGAGTAACACTGCATGGCAGCAGTGAATCACTGCGGCCCATCACACAGCAGAATTTTTCTTGCCGTCAAATTGCTATGGCTCAGCGAAGCTCTGTGTGCTGTTTTCTCCCCACAATGGCTCCACATTCTCCCTATGTCTGTTCTGGTGTCAGGAGGTTTGTGAGTGCTGTGGTAGTATTTCTGATTCATTGCATTCAACTCCCTTTATCACCACCACCACCCATGGACACAATTCCTCTTGGAGCAGCACAGACCTCAAAACTGAGAAGCTGCTGTAAAAGCCTGCAGCAAAACTCTGTGTCACATCTGCTAAAATAACCCAGCAGAGCAAATGGAGCACTGGATGCAACAGCAGGATTTATTTCCAATTGATCCTTATCAGCCCTGTGTGCAAGAAGGGAGTGCACCGCACCATGTGTGCGTCAGGCAATGTCATCAAGCTGCAGTGGAGATGGAATGTCCAGCTCCAGGTGAGCTGTGAGAAAGAAAACCTCTCCTGGTGTCTTTGGGCAGCTGTGCATGCTGAGCTGGAGACTGAAACAGCATGGGCCTCAGGGCTGGCAGCTGGCACCGAGCTGCTGGCTCCAGCGGGCACTGCTTGGGATCGTGTTTTTAAAGCACACACTGGAAACATGGGAGAAGTGCAATCACTGTGTTTTCTGATCCAGACACGTATGCCCAAGGGAACCTTTACTGGATGGCTGCGCTTCAAACAACATTGCTTTTCTCATCTGCACGTGTGCAACAGACAGTGCCTGCAGGCAGGGGCGTCCCTAAGAAACAGCAGAAAGCTGAAGTCATGTCAAAACAAGGAAAGAACTCATAGCCTTGGCAGATTGATCTGGACATGCCAGGAAATACACTGAGAAACAAAGGGCAGCAGTAATCTGCTCTGAAAAACACTGGGAAAAATATAGGAGACGTGAAATAATAAGGACTGAGAAGGGATTGCTGGAGCAATCCCGTGTGCTGCCTGCATATGGCTTCCCTACTTGGAAGCAGGGGGTGTCCACATCAGCTGCCTTCTTGCTGAGGCTGCATCCCACCAAAATGATGGGCGTGAAGGGGTTCTATAAGGAACAGCAATGGAATAACAGCAAACCTTCAGCCTGGGTGGTATTCACCCAAGAGCCAAGAGGGAGCTGACACAATAGAGAGTTCACCTACCAACTGAGCAAGGTCACTGTTGTTTCAAACCATGGTGGTGTCAGAAATTGATGGAAGTCCCAGGTGGAAATGTGAGAAGCTGCTGACATCTGGCCCGAGCAGACTGGCACAACGTACCATGAGTTACTGGAAATGTGTATGAACATACCGTTGTGGGAAAGAGTTCCCATGTGTTGTGTATGAGGAAATCATGTCTTTCTCTGCCAGAGTTCTCCCAAAGAGTCAACAAGTTTATGCAGAGGAGCGAACCCGCTGGTAGTGCTTTACAAAAGCGTTCAGAAAGACTCCTTGGCAGAGGTCTGAAGAAACTCACCTGAGGTTCTGTGAGAAACCAATAGATTTTTCACAGCTATGAATTGTTAGAGATGCCCCATGAATGGGCGGTGGGTTAACAGGCAATGGCTTTGAGGCTGGGGAAGAGAAAGGCTGCTAGAAAATTGGAGCAAGAGATGTCCCTTCTGATATTGTCACCAGGAAGGGACTCATAATCTGTGTGATGGAGTGCAATTGAAGATATCCACCTCCTTAACACCCACAGAATTATTTTCTTGCACCAAGACATCTCACCCCACCTCTCAGCTCACAGGCAGGTCAGGACAAGTGGTGTTGGAAGTCATACTCGTGGGATCGAGTGCGCGGTGCGGAGTGTGAGCAACAAGCTGCTGGGCTGGGTGCCCCTGAGTGCTGGCAGTTCTGATTCAAGAGCGAGTTTTACATCTCCCTGCTGAGCCCCAGAGCCTCTGCTGTCTTTGTCCACCACCTCGACCAGGATGGGACTGTTGGAGGAGCTCTGGCACCACCAGTACTGGCTGCCACCCGGAGTCACCTGGGAAGACATGAAGGAGTCTGCGGACACACACTACCCAGAGCCTCAGGACCTCTGGCTCTGCATCCCTGGTGCTCTGCTGCTGATCGTTGTCCGATGCGTATTTGAAAGGTAGGTGCCACAAATCCAGCTTCTTCTGTGCTTGTTGTCAGCAGTGTCTGTGCAGGGTTCCCCTGGACTTACCCTTACCCATCTCCTAACCACAATAAAGCTGACAGGGGTTTGCTCCCAGAAATACTGAATCTCTCTGCATTTCGTGGCATTAAGCATTTGTGTGGCAGCAATGACAAGACAAGTCCGTCACTCAGCTGCACCTCAGCCATGGGTGGAGAGTCTCTCTGGGGAGATGGGATTGGGCTCTGCAGAGAGACAAGCTGGGAGCGTGCAACACAGAATAAGGCATTTGCTGGGTACATCAGGGCTGGAAGCCACTGCAGAGCCAGGGGTCAGCCTGGTCATAGAGGATACTCCCAAGGATGCCATGTGAGTCCCCACTCTCAGCACAGAGGAGGAAGGAAAGGACAGACATGGCTCCTACAGCCTGCTGTAGAACCGTCCTGTTCAAACCACTCCTTCCTCCTCCACAGCTCTGCCCTCCCCTTTCCTGGCACCAGAGCTCCCCAGTTCATGCAGGGTTGAGGTACTGCAGTGCCTCAGCGATGGGCATTCCAGCTTGACTGAGGGAAATGGTACTTCCAAGCAGAGCTTGTGAGCCTACAAGCCATCTCTGGCCTCTTGGGAGGGAACGATGCAGATTCATGTGGCTGAGTTTAGGATATGAATTCAAACGGGGCTTTGGGCACCTCTTCCAAAATGAGAGACTGACACATGAGGGGAAATCAAGAATTACCACTGAGAGTAGGGCAGAATGTTGGGCAGACATGCAGCTGTCCAGCCAGGCAGGGCAGGACTTCAGTATTTGTGGAGTGGGAAGGCTGTGCTCAGCAAACCTGCCCTCAGCTGGAACGTGAACCTTCTCTCCTTCAATCCAGCCTATCCAGACCCTTACTAAAAGATCAAAATTTGGCTGTGAAAATCAGCTCCTTTAGCAAGAAAGGAAATACATTGTAAGATGGGGATAGAAGAGGATGAGAATGGAGCTGGGCCATGACATGAACGGCAGGAGGAAGAGGCAGAACTCATAAAGGAGATGAGAACCATTTGACTCCTGAGCACGAGCAAGCTGAGAGACATGTGAAAGGACTTCAGGTGTCACGCAGGGGAGCACTCTAACACTGAGAGAACGGGGCACGGACCTATAATCAAAGAAAAATAATGTAATTGAAAGGTACAATCAAAATATAATAGATGTATAATCAAGGTATGAAAATGAACAAGAGAGCACTTGGTGGGTGATGGACAAAAATGGGAATGTCCAGTGTGTACCACAAGGAAATTTGATGTTGGGGGAGTGCCGCCAATGATTGCTTGTATATATATATATATATAGGTAGAGTCTCAGAATTATTTTTTTTGTTTGTTTGTTTGTTTTTTGTTTTTTGTTTTTTGTTTTTTTTTTTGACGAATGTCCAATTAGGTACAAGACTTAAGATAGAGTGGATTAATGTTTAGTAAACACTTTCTGTATACCTTAAATAGGCATTCTGTAAGCAACTTCTCCATCTGGGCTCTATATTGTGCACTGGCCATGCATGTGTAGAGCACACGTGGAAAGAAGTATAAGTCAAAAGGAGATCTGTGGTGGTTGAGAAAGGATGAGTGCACCTTGATGTGGGGGATGCCCTACTAGCGCTGCCTTTCTCCTCCACCGCTGATATGTTTTCCTTTTTTTTTTTTTTTTTCTCTTTCTGGCATCTTTTTTTTTTGCCATTTCCTCGAAATTAATAAACAATATTAAGTTAGGTTATAGAGTTTTGTTCTCAACCTAGGTAATTGTATGGAATAAACATAAATTGTTAAGAAAATAAGGTTGCTGATTACTCACAACCATATATATAAATGTGTATGTGTGTATAAGCATAATGTAATGATGTAGAATAAGGGGTGGAATGTCATGGTTTAATACTTTTGTAATTTTGCTATCAGTATTCCACATCATAACATCATGTAAAGTATGGATAATTCACAGAGGTTCAGCTCGCAGAAGAAGACTACGTTTCCCAGAGGACATCACGGGCATGAGATAAGTCACGGGACAAGGACAGTATATAATCTCACTCCTGTGACTGAAATCTCACACTCTCTCGGATCCTCGGAGTGTGGGGTGCATTCCAGCCGTTTCGCCTAGAGCTTACAGTAGGCCTTTCGGTTTTTGGGACTCACTCACTCTCTCTCTCTCTCTCTCTTTTGCTTAATTACAATTATATTGTATTATCCTGTATTCTGATATAGCATTTAGTAAATAAGTGTGCCTCCTTAGATCGCTGCCTCTGTTTTCTTTTCCCATTCCCTTTTCCCCTTCCCTTTTTTGGGCCAGCGGCCCTTTTGGGCCAGCTGCCCCCCTGTCACGGGCGCAGGTAGATCTTGCTTAACCCGCGACACATGTACCTATTACTGGAGGGACTACTGAGCCTCCCACCTCCAACAGTCTCCCCCAAGGTGCAAGTAGGCCACACCGCTTTGGTCCTACCTGCACCTTCCAAGGCCATTTTGTTCTATGGGTGCCTGGTTCTAAATTCTCAGGGGCAGGGAGCAGAAGATTATTTTCATTACCGATCTGGGGTCTTACCTGATGATCAGTGCCCGTAATTTGGATCCTAAGCGGGGTGGCCCATGTGGTCTGCAACATTCTCAAGGCACTGGGTCTGCCATCTCGAGGACTTTCATTCAAGTCCCGCAAAGTTTCGTACAGTCTCTTTGTCCATCCCTGCAGGGACTGGGAGTCTGTCCTCAGCGCAGCCTTAAGAATACCATTATAACGTTCAATGAGGACAGCCCCCGTTGGATTATATGGCAGGTGGAATCGCCATTTGATGTTATTTGCTTCTGCCCAGCGCTGTAACATTGCACCAGTGAAATGAGTTCCTTGGTCGCTCTCAATGACTTGAGGTGTCCCATAGGCAGACATCAGTTCAGTGAGTGCCTTGATGGTATATGCCTGGTTTGCTTTTGGTACTGGATAAGCCTGCAGAAGCCCACTTGCAGTGTTGACGCAGGTCAGGGCATATCTCGCCCCCTCAGACAGAGGAAGGGGCCCAATATAATCGACCTGCCATCGCTGGAGAGGATGGGGTCCTCTGGAAAGATGGGCTGTCGTTTCGGGCAACGATCTCGGTCTCATCTTAGAGCAAGCGTCGCAATCTTGGCATGCCTGGACAATGTCAGGTAGCTGTATGGGCAGTCCCCATGCTTTAGCAGCTGCCCACATTGTCTTTTATCCCGCATGCCGTAGTTTCTGATGTAACCAACGGGCAATGTTCTCAGATGGTGAATTCTCAATCCATCTAACTTGAGCCAGTGTGTCAGCCTCATCGTTTCCCGGTGACTGTAGGGGCTGATGACCAGAAATATGGTAGACACATACAGTCCTGAATTTGACTGTGTTCCATATGTCTAACCACATGTCTTTGCCCCAGATTGGTCGGGCGTGGATAGTCCATTCCTGGGTGGCCCACTGTGCAATCCAAAGAGTGAGCCCCCGGTACACAGCCCAACTGTCTGTGCAGATGTTCAGAATACCATCACTGGGTTCTTTTGTTATAACCATCCACACAGCTCGTAATTCTGCCCATTGGCTGCTTTGACCATCCCCCTCATCAAACCAGATTGTCTTGGTCAAAGGATGGTATGCTATTGCTCTCCACTTGCTCGGGTTTCCCTTGCTGGACCCATCAGTGTACCAGGCATCTTCAGGGATAGGATATTTCCCCTCCTAAACGGGACTCTTCTCTTTTGGAGCGACCAGTGTTTCTCTTGG
Source organism: Perdix hodgsoniae (assembly GCA_035772895.1). Classification (NCBI taxonomy): domain Eukaryota; kingdom Metazoa; phylum Chordata; class Aves; order Galliformes; family Phasianidae; genus Perdix; species Perdix hodgsoniae. The sequence continues at coordinate 537,133 of JAPSGF010000158.1, forward strand.
TGCATCACTGTGATAGGTCACTGGGCCTAGGATCTTCTGAAGTTCTTCTTTCAAGGGTGATGAAGACAGACTGCTCCTTTGGCTGAGGTAAGCGACCCATCGTGCCACTGTTCATGCTTGGGCCACCCCTGTCTTAGGAAGGTGGGTTAGATCTTTCACCCACCCCTGGATTGGCAGAGTGGTTTTAACTATGACTTCAGCCGTTTGAGTTATTGGCTCTACTGCCTGTAATGCAGCATAGGCAGCCAATAACTGTTTTTCAATCATACTGTATCTTTCTTCTGCTCCATGCCAAACCTGAGACCAAAACCCAATGGGAGTCCACACAGAACGCTGGCGTTGCCACAGGCCCCAGCCAAACCATCTTGAGTCACATGAACATCCAACTCGGCTGGGAGGGTAGGATCAAATATACCCAATGCTTGTTTAACTGCGAGTTTTGCCTGTTGAAAAGCATCCTGCTCTGTTTTCCCCCAATCCCATAGCTGCTCTTTTTTTGTGAGTCTGTACAGTGGCCTCAGCAGCTGCACTAGGTGAGGTATAAAGGAATGCCAATAACCCAATATACCCAGAAACTCTTGCAGCTGCTTCAGTGTTGTAGGGACTGGGAATGCCTGAACTTTGTCTATGACAGCACTGGGTAGTACTTTGGTCTTTCCTGACCAAACCACCCCCAGGAATTTTACAGACAGGCCCAGACCTTGCACCTTTTGGGGATTTATAGCCCATCCCCTCTGTTGTAAATAGGCGGTTAACGAATCTGCCGCTTGCCCTACTGCCTCCAGTGAGTCCGATGTCAGCAGGAGATCATCAATGTAATGATACAGATTAACGTCATCGGGTTTTTTCCAATCCGCCAGGTCACGCGCCACTAGATTGTAGCAATATGTTGGTGAGTGCACGTACCCCTGTGGCAGGACCTGAAAGGTCCACTGCCTGCCTCCCCGTGTAAACGCAAATTGATCTTGTGATACCTCAGCAATTGGGATACTGAAAAACACATTTGCTAAATCTAGGACGCAATGATAGGTTTTTATCTCCCTACTCAATGCATCCATTAGGGAGGCAATATTGGGTACGGCCGCATGAATAGGCGGCGTGACCTTATTTCATTCTCTATAATCAACTGTCGTTCTCCACGTGCCATCTGACTTTCACACTGGCCATATGGGGGAGTTATATGGGCTGTGTGCAGGTCTTACAATGCCCACTTTTTCTAATTCCTGCACCGTTTTTGATATTTCTTCTTGCCCACCCAGGAATCTATATTGCCTTACATTAGTAATCCGGCACGGTTTCGGCAGGCAAATAGGCCCATGTTTCGCATGGCCTCTTAATATTGCCTGCATCACCTGGATACTGATGCATCTCTGTCAAAGTCTGAACTCCCCCACAGTTGTCTGGAGAGCCAGACCCCGTAGAATATCTATGCCCATTATGTATTCTTGAACTGGGGCAATAGATACCTTATACTCCCCGGGTGGGAGGCGCCCAACCCCCAGTTTTAACCATGTTTGGGTGACTGGAATAGTTTGTCCCCTAAAACCACCAATCATCACTTTATCTCCATCAAATTTAGATCATCTCCGTAGATAATCGATGTTTCCGCCCCTGTGTCTACCAGTGCCATAACTCTTATGTTTTTCCGGGACCAGTAAATCGTTAACTCTACATAGGGCCTCCCCCATCATGCCATGAACTGCGCCAGGGATAGTTCTTCTGCTTCTGATGTCTCAGGCATTGTAGCCCGAGACACCTGAGGCGGCTTTTTTTTCTTATTTGGAACAATGAAGTCCTGTAAGTACCATGTTTGTGTTGGCATTCTTTCTATGATTCTTACCCTTGGTTTTTTAGGGTAAGTTTGAAATTTTTGATTGTCCTTTAACTGTCTCCAGAGCTGGAGGAGGACATAATTAGGCTGGCGGTCAATTTTAGCAAACTGAACCCCAGCCCAGATCAAATCATTAAACATTTGCTTTCAAGAAACTTTCATGGGTCCCAATTGAGAAGCCCGAGTAGCCAGCATTTTGATTTTAGTCACTGGCAATACTTCAGCCTCTTCTAATAGTCTAACATTGCATTTCGATCGTAGGCGTTCTGTCTCTCCCAAATCGGCTACTAACTGAGCAGCCTGCTGGACCACTGCTTCCGAAGCTACTAGAGGATTTAATATGGAAACCAAGGTTCCATATAAGTGAGAGGGAGCTTGCTGTAGGATTAGGTCCCTCATTCCCGCTGAAAATTTTACCATGTCGGGTCCATCGAATGTATCTTCATAAATCGCTTCCCTGAAACCCAGTTCTCGGGTGTAATTTTGAAGGTCCTCCATGGAGGACCACATTCCTGAATATAAAGGTATATCCGTTTTTTTTGGCCACACCATATGGCTGGCCACCATTAACCTGGCTATTATGGAGTGGTTCTCATCAGTGTGGTGACTACCTGCATATAGCCTTTGTCTAAGAGCAGGGTAAGTAGTCATAGAAGCTAATTTAGCTATTTCTGGGCCACTTACTGTGACACTTTCTGCTCCAGAGTCCCAAAATCTCAACAGCCAGGCTGGTACACTTTCTCTGGATCTTTGTCGGAACTTTTGCACTAGATCCATTAATTCCGTTGCTGTGTACGGCCGGGCCGTCACATGCAGACGAGTCTGGGTAGGGGGCCACTGATCTGGTGGCACCCCTGCCGGTCTATTCTGAACTTTCTTTCTTTTGAGTTACCACCAGACAGACTTCCAGTGGTTCTAAACAAATTGGAGATTCAAGATCTGACTTGGATCTTTTATCTTCTTGATCAAGATGATCTATTGGTTCAGGAATTTGGTCATCAGTTATTGTAATATTGTGAACCTGGCCTATCGGAAGTAGAGTTGATTTTTTTCCTGTAAACAGGCTAAGTTCCTGTTCTAATTTTTCAATGTGGTCTTTCAGAAGTTGGTTTTCACTTTTTAAAGTATTATTATTCACTTCAGAAGTATTTAAAGCATTTAGAGGCCATGCCACTATAGAGGCAGCTAGTTGCCTTTCTTTTGTAATCAATATATCTTTGCTGAATCCCTGAAAGTACTCAGCTAAACAATATGGGGAGGTGTGTCCCATATCACGTAGGGGACCCCATTTTTCAATGACGCCCGCTAATTCATAATAAGTAGATCCCACAAATCCTGGGATCTGTCCTGGTATCATTTTATCTGGGGGGGAGTGTTCTCCCCCTTGATCCATTTACAAAAATTCCAGAGGAAAGACATGATATAAATTCAGATATATTTAGCTTGCCTTCTGGCTCACCAAGTGTACAATCAAAGAAAAAGAATATAATTGAAAGGTACAATCAAAATATAGTAGATGTATAATCAAGGTATGAAAATGAACAAGAGACCTAGGCACAATGGGAATAAAGAGAAAATAGATGGAATGCCTACCCATGTAGAGGGCTCGCTTCAAAAGGCTCCAAAGGAGTGGATCTCTAAGAAAAGATCCTTCCTCCCTGGCAGTCAGCACTTAAATGGGTCTGGAGAGGTGGAGCCTGGCTCCACCCCTTCCCGCAGCACAGGTGAATTGCTTTCACCTGTGCTTCCAGGGCTGACATACTGCTTGCCTCAGATAACTAATCAAAGGTTCAGGCTGTGATTCAGCAGTTCCCATACACCCCAGCAGAACTGTTCAGGTTAAGAAAGACAGAAATACTTCTGACAGAAGTATTATCACCTCCAGTAAGGGATTCACTGATTCTGTGCTTCTACTATTCTATGATTCTATGATAATTCTGATTCTGAATTCTCTGATTCTTTGTTTCTATGCTTCTTTTATTCAATTATTATGATTCAATGATGGTTCTAGAGCATATAATTAGATGATTGCATGATTCCGGATTCTCTGATTCTTTGACTCTACACTTCTGTGTTTTGATGGTTTGATGACGCTGTGGTGGTTCTCTCATTCTCTGATTCCATGCCAGAGCATGTAACTGTACATGGAAGCAGCCACTCACATGTAGCCCCACTTCTCCTCTGTTACATCACCCAGATCTGGGGACATCCATTTCAGACACTTTTCTGTGGCCAGCGGGATTCTTCCCATAAACATTATCATCATCCGGATCTTGGTTCACCAGAGGTGTGCAATCTTTCAGTGTGCAATCTGAATGTGAAACCAAAACTGAGGTATTGGCTGTAACATCCAGGTAACATCTTAGGCATGCCCTAACTGGGGATCACATCAGAGCTGATGCAAAACCTGTGGTTTCTTGGTGGCCAGGGACTCCATCTTCCTTTGCCTCCTCCAACTTGTGATCTTCTAAGTAGAGTCTGACTCTATGTTATAATTTCTGCATTTCACACCGATTAACAGTGGATCTGCCAAGGCTCCCACTGACTGAAAAATGGGGTGAAGTAAGGATTCTAGATAATAAGAAAGCTACGCTAATTGCTAGATGTTCTGTGGAGCAGTTAGCAATGCTAAGTGCTAGAAGCTGTAGGCAATTATAAGCAACACTGCTTGCTAAAATGTTTATGTAATTCTGAAACTTGTAACCAGAATGCTGGCATCTGTCTTCATCCTGCCAAACATCCTCAAGTAGGATGAGCAGTGGCAAATATCAATCCAAAAGCCCTGTAAGTCCTTGAGGGTGTGCACAGCTGTGTGTGAGTGGCTGTGACAGAAACATCTGGGATAACCAAGAGGAATGAAAGAGGGAAGTAATTGATTCCATATTGATGATTAAACAACTACTGCTGCATATTCTTGACTCTGTTCCTAAGACTTTTTGTAATAATAAAGCTCTAATATAACACTGTAGTCAGTCCTCATTCTGAAGGAACCATGAGAAGAAGATTCTCGGCCCCACGGAGTCAGGTGAGGGGAGTCCTGAAAAACTCTTGCTGTTAAGAATTACATTCTGAAAGTCTCACAGCTGCAAGCACCATCTGCAGCAGTGCTTCGGTGAACTACGACATCAGGAGGCAGTATGGACTATATGGTGGCCAATCTCCTATGGCACGCCCTCAGGCATCTGAGGATGTGTGCCTTCTCAAAATCCAAGAGGGACCTCAGGAAGATCCAGACCAAGGAGGGGTACGAGCACTCTGAGCTGGAGAGTGTGGTGGAGCTGTCAGCAGCTGCACCAGCCAGCCTGCTGTACAGCCACTATGAGCAGCCCCACAGCATGGAGGTGTCAGCAGACACACTGAGAGGCATGGGCTGGATGTAACAGGATTGTGTTCTGGAGAAACTGAACTAAGGGGAGCTGGGGGAGGTGGGGTCCAAGAATGGGCCACAGCAACACTGAGTCACCTCAATTACTCATCCTTCTCTTCTCTGCAAGCGCTGAAGTTCATTGAGTGAAACGGTGACCTTCACAGAGTCTGTAATGTGAGTGGGACCATGAAGGAACTCCTCCAGGAAGGTGTGCTGAGCTCCCAGAAGCATGACAGCATTATGGTGAAGAGCACCAACTAGAAGAGAATGCAAAAGCTCTACGAACTGGTGCTGATGTGGGACGTCACACACTGTACAAGGTGTTGAAAAGGAAACACCCCTCCCTCTACCTGCAATATGCAGCTAAGAATGTACTCTCTATCTTCTCAGTGGGGTAAAGCCCAGATGGAGGCCAAGCCTTCAGGATAAAGGGAGGACCACAGGCACAGCATAGCCCTTTGTCCTTGGGATAGACAGGAGGCATTTCCATGGGAGCTTGTGCTCAACATTTGAAGAAGACTCATTCTTCCAGCTGCATCTCTGCAGAAGTGTTTTTTTAACCCTACATTTCTTCATCTCACCACTGTCTCCACTCTCCTGCAGATACCCTGGTACCAGGTGACATCCCATCTCCTTGCCCTACAGAAGCACAAGGTTAGTTCTGAGCTGCTCAGTACTCTCATCCCCTTTGCTGAACTATGCCATGCTCTCCACGTTCCTTCCTGTCACTCTAGATGTACCCTTCCAAAAGCAGGGCTGGCTTGGGCTCTCTGCATTTTCATTCTGCAACCAGGGCAGGGACCTGACCCCAGCAGAACTGTTCAGGTTAAGAAAGACAGAAATACTTCTGACAGAAGTATTATCACCTCCAGTGAGACAGAAGTACATTCACATGGAAGCCAAGTGAAGCGTGGGGCAGAGGGTTACCCATAGATCAGCCAAGATCAGTCCAAATTCCAGGCAGTCATGATGCCAAAGGATCTCAGTTTTTGGTCTTTTGTTCCTTTCACTGCACTGATGATGCCAGGATAACAATGGAAATGGAAACACAGGGAGGACAGAAAGAGACCAGCTCCTGGGGCCTGAGGGAGGTGGGTGCTCCCTCCATGTTACTTCATAGCTTCATCTTGGAGCATGACAACAAAATGGAGAGAAACAATAAGGAAGCTGTTTACATCCACAATGCCTGTATGTCCAGAATACAAGCATTTTGCTGTGGAGAGCAGCAGCAAAACACTCTCAGATGCCAAATGAATGGCATGCTCTTGGCAAGAGATAAGGTGCTTAGTTACCCTGCTTGTTTCAGAGTGTTCTTCCAGGCCACTCTCACAGACATCCATCTCTGATGTTTCCTCACCAGGGATTCAGAGCCCAGAGCTTCTCCATGAGGAAAGCCTGGATTATAGAGAAAGTTTCTAGAATTTCCTTCTCTGACCTTCTTCAAAAGCCCGGAAAATCTGCTCTTGGTGACCCTGAATGAATTTGGACCAGATCATACTATCTTTGAATCATTTAGGTGGGAAAAAATCTATGCTCATCAGGTCTAACAATTAGACCTGTCAAAACATAAAATCATAGTATCAGTTGTAGACTGATGGATTCATAGAGTCACAGAATCAAAGAATCATACAATCATCACGGTTGGAAAAGACCAGTAAGGTCATCTAGTCTAATGGTCAGTGATCACCACCATGTGCACAAAACCATGTCCCTCAGAATCATTTAAAGATGGAAAGAAACGATTAGATCAAGTCTAATGTGCACAATGCCACCCTTGGTTTGGTGTAGCCTGGAGTATGATCACAATTTTGGGAATGCAGCGAGAGGTGCAGACATCTCTGAGTGTGCTTCCCAACTTCCTGTCTTCAATGCAAAACTGCCATTCTTCTTGATGTATTCCAGCTGACGTCAAGTCACCAGCTACCTCTTCTGATCCATCCTGCTCAGGTTTTTTCATCTCTTAGGCTGGGTGAGTTTGGCCTGGAGGTCCACCTCTTGGACCATCCAATGTGGAAAGAGGGTTTCCTCGCTCAGCATGGCTTCTGCTACATTCACAGAGGAACATGTCTACCCTAGTTCAACATCCAGGCTAACAGGACAGCGCAAGAACACAAGCCATATCACCAAACCACTGCCCATTGCTGTCCACTGTACCTGGCACTTTCTGCTCCCCAGTCCTGCAGATCCACCTCTCATGGAGAACCAGCTGTTCTCTTCTCTCCAGGACAGATACAAAGGTGAGTCTGGGACGGCCTTCATCCTCCCTAATGTGTCCCAGGGAGCAAGGCAGGGAAGGCCATGAAACCATGATGCCAAAGCAGACAGAAGACCTTCAGAAATCTGGACAGAAACTGAGGTGAGGAGAACCAGGGTGAGTTCTGCCTTGGGGCTGAGGATTCTCTCTTCTTGCACAAAGTCTTCGTGGAGGTGGAATATGTGAGATGGCTTAATCTTCCATGACAAGAGCTGACAAGAGGCAGAGATAAGAATCATTCAGTCCTACCTCAGGTAGGATGCCTCCTGCCGAGTAGGAGCACCCAATCACTCACCCTTCTGCTGTACCAGGGCTGCATTTTGTGGAGTAGCACTAAGAGCGGCTGATCTAACGTGAGATATCAGTCAGCCCCATCTTGGACCGTCTCTATAATTGCATCCAGACCGACGAGTTGTACCAGAGGATTTGAGCAAAGCTCAGAAATCCAAACTAGCTGTGGCTCCTCTACAGCTTTGTCCCTAACTGGAACATACCCTGCAAGGATCTGTTCCTTGATGCACTGAAGGAAAGCAAAGGCCACCTCATCCAGGATCTCCAGGATCCTGAAATTCATCTCAGGGAGGCTCTGAATGGAGGACAGGGGGAGGGTTACTCCCTGGCTGGGCTGTTAATGGCTCAGAGAACCCCACGCCTGGACTGTCCTTAATCCAAAAAACCGGCAGGAGATCCCCTCACACAGCCCCTGTTGCCCATAGCACCGACCCCACAGCTGTCCTGTTATCGCCAACAGGGACCAGGTTTATGCCTGTATGTAAGTGCACAGAGCCATAATCTACGCAAAAGGATCTGTTTTATTTCAACAGAACAAGGAGCTCGGTGGTGTTTTACAAAGCTAGCACACCCCAAGGAGAGGAACTGTTACTCAAACATAGGTGTTGACAACATAATCTCTTCTTAGAGTTTCTAACTGAGTGCTTGGGTTCATTTTTCCTGAGCCATTACGCGGTCGGAATATTCTAGATTTAAAACAGCCTCTTTAAAAACTCCTTTCCATACCGATGGGTATATTTTTTTACAATGCAATTAGCCCTTTGTAAGCCTAAAGGTCACTAGCAGGGCACTCTCCCTTCCTTGCTGATGTGAGCCCATTGACACATTTGAAATAATTGCAGTTAAATGGTTATATTTTGACACATTCTTAACATACTTGGGATCCATTATTTCCGGAAGGAGCACTGAAAGCTCCTTTAGTGAGAAAGGAAATACGTTGTAAGATGGGGATAGAAGAAGAGGATGAGAATGAAGCTGAGCCATGACAAGAATGGCAGGAGGAAGAGGCAGAACTCATAAAGGAGACGAGAACCTTTTGACTCCTGAGCACGAGCGAGCTGAGAGATACGTGAAAAGACTTCAGCTGTCACGCAGGGGAGCATTTTGACGCTGGGAGAACGGGGCCACAAGCCTGGACTTAGTGGGCAGCAAAAGCAGGCAAGTGGTATGTTACCCAGGCAAGCGGTCCACAGTGCGGCCTGGTGAGGTGCAGAGAGAGCAAGGACTCTCCAGGTGCTCACCGTCGATGGGCAACATGTCCAATAGGAAGCGAAAGGTCCCCGACTCTGGGGAGCGAGGTGAGAGCAAGGGATCCCTGCGCGCAGCTCCCCGCCGCCGGGCAGAGGGATGCTGGGGGTCTGCCAGCGGCTGAGAGGGAAGGAAGGGGCAGGCAGGGGCCCCCCAGCTGCCGCTGGGCACAGCCCCTCTGCTCCTCGGCGAGGGGTTCAGGCTGGGCTGTGGCTGCCCGCTGCCCGCTGCCCGCTGCCACCGTTGGGCCTGCAATGCTCCTTCCTCCAGCATTGGCCCTCGGCCAGAACGGCAAGCCAAGAGCATGGCCCTGGGGTCTGCCCTCAGGGACACCCGGCCCCGCAAGGTGCTCACTGCTGCTCGCCTTTGCTCTCTCCTCTCCAGTGTGCATGCTGTGTCGCTGGGCGGATGTCGACCAGAACATCTGCAGGCGTACCTTTGCCGAGAGTGAGCTCTGTGTGCATGAGTTCTGCTTTGTAGGTTCCAACCCTCAAGGGCTCCTGCCAGCTCCCTGCCAGGGATGTTCCCTTCCTTTCTGTCCTAACGAGATCATGCTCTGCTCTTTCCTCTCCCACAGCATTTTGCCAACATATTCTTTGAAGAAAGCAACCCCTGGGAGGAAACTCTGGGCCTCCCCGTTGGTACCATCAGACGCAGAATCAAGCAGGCAGACCAGAAGGTGAGGCCCTAAAGGAAGCAGTGAGCTTCGTGCCAGGAGAGGCTCACGCCAGCTTAGTCTGCACCCAAAGAAAGCAATGGCAGCCCTTCCGGCAGGCTCCATTGCAAAGTCCTGCCATAGCAGACGAGCCTTCTCTGCCAGGCGGCTCTGCAGAGTGGGACCCAGCAGCTTCCGCAGCCTGTGCCCTGCCCAGAGGTGTGGGGCCAGCCGTGGAGGCCCTGAGCCTGCTGCTGATCGGGGCTGCCCTGATCTTTTCAGCAATGCTTTGTTTGTGGTGAGAGAGGAGCCGCCATCAGCTGCGCAGAGAGAGGCTGTTCACGCAGCTTCCACCTGCCCTGCGCCGTGGACGGCAAATGTGTCACCCAGTTCTTTGGGCAGCACAGGTAAGGGCTGTGAGCAGCAGCCAAGCCAGGGAGGAGTGCTCAGTGACAGCTCCCAGCAGCCTGCCAGAGACAGGGCCTGGGGCTCCTGCCTGCTGCTCTGTCCTTCTCACCATGCCCATCGCTTGCATCTTCCCCCAGGGCCTTCTGCTGTGAGCATCGCCTGCACCAGGCAGCGGAGGCAGCTCCGTCCCAAGGCACCAACTGCGTCATCTGCCTGGAGCCTCTGGAGGACAGCGCATCCTACCAGACCCTGAGGTGCCCAGCGTGCAAGCACACCTGGGTCCACCGCAGCTGCGTCCAGGTAGGAGCCCTCCCCTCAGCCTGCGGCCACGGACGGTGCTCAGCAGTACCAGGCCCCGCTCATACACACGCTGCTTCTGCTTCTCCGCAGGGGCAGGCCATGAACGCCGGCACCATGTGCTTCCAGTGCCCCATTTGTCAAGTCATGGAGCAATTCCGTGCAGAAATGTCCACTCTGGGGATCCAAATCCCAGTCAGGTTGGTGTCTTCCTCCCCAGCTCTGCAGATGGGAAGGCGCGAGCCCTGGGCCTGACCAATGACTGTCCCTGCAGACCTGGCGCTTTGCTGTCTCACCAGCGTAGACCTCAGCTTCACAGAGAAGCTGGAAATGGGGTTGCCTTGGATGAACAGGGATACCCTGGATCACACATGGCAGGGAACCAGGGGCTCATCGCATTCCCTCCCTTCTCTTGTAGGAGACCGACTTGGTGGGATGACAACACCTATCCATCGCTTCTACACAGGCACGGGCGCTGCGATGTCAGCAAGTGCCTTTACCCAGGAGGCAGGGAGCAGCAGGAGGCGGATGGGTGAGTTTCCTCAGCAGCCCTCTGGGCTTCTGCAGGGGATCTCAGCCTCAACACATGATGGGGAACCAGGGCTGAGCACCGCAGATGTGCCGGCCACTGCCTGGCTTGGCTTACTTTGTCCTCACAGCCACAACCCGTTTGCTTCCCCAGGCCCTGGCAGCTGCTCCTCTGCAGCTCCTGTGCTGCAGAAGGGACCCACCGACGATGCTCCTGCCTGAGCAACAGAGTTAACAGCTGGGAGTGTGACAGCTGTGCTGGCTTGGGCACCGGTAAGATGCAAACAGTTGTGCTTCCCTAGGCAGGGGCAGGGCAACGCCTGGCAGTGGGTGCTGCTCAGGGCGGCCCTGGCAGGCTCTCTCTGCCCCAGGAAGGAGAGCAGCCCGTTCCGACTCAAGGCTGCAGCTTCATCCCAATGACCTTTCTGCTTTCCTTTACAGCCTCCAGCAGCAACACGGAGCATGCCGCACCCAGCACCAACATGGAGCGCGCCGGCCCCAGTACTTCCAGCCTAGGGGCTCTGGAGCCTCCCCGTGGCTCTCAGGGACCGGAGAACATCAGCTCCGGCCCCAGCAGCCAGGCAGCATCGGGCCCATCACATAAATCCCAGCTGCCTGAGAACAGCCACCCGCCCAGTGAGCCTGGGCCACGCCAGAGGGCAATGCGCCCACGCCTCCTTGAGGATCAGGAAGCATCTCTGCGGCACCGAGGACAGCGCGGGAGCGGCCGTACAGCAGCCCCACGCACCAACAACAGCTCCCGCAGGTCCACCCAACGGAGGGCATCGCAGCCCTCCGTCGATTCCCCGGTGGCTGCACCCAGAAGGAGTCCCAGGCAGCAGGGACCAGGCCGGGCACGAAGCCGCTCCCCGCTTCAAGATCGGGCCTCACGTTCCCAGAGCTGTCCCAGAAGAAGCCGTGGCAGCAGACAAATGCCATGCGGAGCTGCTCAGCCACCCCAGTGACATCGAGGCCCTCAAGGGCCATCTGGACTTGGGGACATCGAGGCCATCAAGGCCCTCTTCTGTGTCCGCTGCCAGGACACAGAAGACCCTCCGGGCACCAAGGGAGGGTCCACACATGAAGCACTTCTGCAGTGGGATGTCAGGATGCGACTTCCCACGCAGACCTGAGCACGCTGCAGCAGCCAGCCTGGGCACAAAGCTGCTCCCAGATCCATCTGCAGAACCACAATCCCCACAGCCAGACCCTCAGTCTGCACAGGAGCAGCTGTGTGCCAGTGACACCTGCTCAACTTGGTCAACATCAGCCAAGACAACAAATCCCACGCTCACTCACATCAGCTTGCTCAACTTGGTCAACATCAGCCAAGACAATAAATCCCACACCCATCCACATCCGCTTCGTTCTTCTTGTCTTTTCCTGGGGTGGGCAGAGTTCAGACGTCGCCCACAGGGTTGTCTTCTCCCCAGCAGAATGTCTTAGGCTGGAGGGGCCCTTAAATATCATCCATTTCTAGCCCCCTTGCCATGAGCAGGTTTGTGCAGCACCAGATCAGGATGCCCAGGATCCCATCCAACCTGGCCTCAAATGACTCCAGCAATGGGGCACCCAGAACCCCTGAGGGCGGAACCTCCAGTGCCTCGCCACTCGCTGAGTAAAGTTTCTTTCTAACACCTCATCTCTCTCTATCCTCTTTTAATTTAGTGCCATTCCCCCTTGTCCTATCACTATCAGACCACATGAAAAAACCAGTCCTCCTCCAGCTTGGCAGGACCCTAGAGGTCCTAGAAGGCTGCAACGAGGTCTCCCCAAAGCCTTCTGTTTCGAAAGCTAAATGAACCCAATTCCCTCAACCTGCCTTCTTAGGTGAGGTGCTCCAGTCCTTGTCTTGTCTTTGTGGCCCTCCTACCCCCTCCCACCGCTCCACATCCGTCCTGTGCTTGGCTCCCCAGGCTTGGGCACTGTACTCCAGATGGGGCCTCGCAAGGGCACAGTAGAGAGGGACAATCACCGCCCTGCCCTGCTGGACACCTTTCTCAGGCCTTCCGGGCTGCAGGCACACACTGCTGGCTCATCTCCAGGTTTTTGGCCATACTCAATCCCACTGTCTACGTCCTTGATAAAAATGTTCAGGAGCACCAGTCCCAAAAGGGTCTGACCACTTGGGAAGAATATAGAAATGTTGTCAGGGCCTGCAGGGATGCACCAAGGAAGGCTAAAGCCCGCCTAGAATTGAACCTGGCAAAGGTGATAAAGGATGACAAAAAAAGCTTTTTAAAGTATGTTAACAGTGAAAGGAAGACGAGGGAGAATGTGGTTCCCCTACTCAGTGGGGGGGGTGTTCTGGTAACGGGGGATGCTGAGAAGGCGGAGATACTGAATGCCTTCTTTGCTTCTGTCTTCAGTGAAAAAGCTCTACCTCAAGAATCCGAGACCCTGGAGGTTATTGAAAGGGTCTGGGTAATGGAAGACTTCCCTTTAGTCAGGGAAGAGGTGGTCCGAGAGTGCCTGGACAACACCAGTGTTTGCAAACCCATGAGACCCGATGGGATGCATCCACGGGTGCTGAGGGAACTGGCAGAGGTGATTGCTGAACCGCTCTTTGTCATCTTTGAGAGGTTTTGGAGAACGGGGGAGGAGCCTGAGGACTGGAGGACAGCCAATGTCACTCCGGTCTTCAAGAAGGGCAAGAAGGAAGATCCAGGCAATTATAGACCAGTCAGCCTCACCTCTGTCCCTGGAAAGGTGATGGAGCAGATTGTGCTGGATGCCATCTCCAGACAACTGGAAGAAAAGGAGGTTATCGGGAGTAGTCAGCATGGGTTCACCAGGGGGAGGTCGTGCTTGACCAGCCTGGTAGCCCTCTATGGTGTTGTCTCTGGCTGTGTGGATGGGGGGAAAGCAGTGGATGTAGTCTACCTTGATTTCAGCAAGGCATTTGATGCTGTCTCCCACAACATCCTCATAACAAAGCTGAGGAAGTATGGGATAGATGAGTGGACAGTGAGGTGGGTTGAGAACTGGCTGACTGGCAGAGCGCAGAGGGTTGTCGTTGGCAGTGCAGAGTCTGGTTGGAGGCCTGTAACCACCGGTGTTCCTCAGGGGTCTGTGCTGGGTCCGGTCTTGTTCAACATCTTCATCCATGACCTTGATGAGGGGATAGTGGCCACCCTCAGCAAGTTTGCTGATGATACGAAGTTGGGAGCATTGGCTGACACGCCTGAAGGCTGTGCTGCCATTCAGCGAGACCTGGACAAGCTGGAGAGCTGGGCAGAAAGAAACCCGATGAGGTTTAACAAAAGCAAGTGTAGAGTCTTGCATCTGGGGAGGAATAATCGCATGCACCGGTACAGGTTGGGGGATGACCTGCTGGAGACGAGCTCTGCGGAGAGGGACCTGGGTGCCCTGGTGGATGACAGGTTGGCCATGAGCCAGCAGTGTGCCCTTGTGGCCAAGAGGGCCAATGGCATTCTGGGCTGCATCAAAAAGAGCGTGGCCAGCAGGTCGAGGGAGGTGAACCTCCCCCTCTACTCTGCCCTGGTAAGGCCTCGTCTGGAGTACTGCGTCCAGTTCTGGGCTCCCCAGTACAAAAAAGACAGGGATCTCTTGGAAAGAGTCCAGCGGAGGGCCACAAAGATGGTGAAGGGCCTGGAGCGTCTCTCCTATGAGGAAAGGCTGAGGGAGCTGGGTCTGTTTAGCCTTGAGAAGAGAAGGCTGAGAGGAGACCTGATCCAGGTCTATAAATATCTAAGATGTGGGGGGCAGAGTGGTGAGGCCGGACTCTTTTCAGCGGTATGTGGAGACAGGACAAGGGGAAACGGCCTAAAGCCGCAGCATAGGAAGTTCCGCACCAATGTGCGCAAGAACTTCTTTACGGTGAGGGTGACGGAGCACTGGAACAGGCTGCCCAGGGAGGCTGTGGAGTCCCCTTCTCTGGAGATATTCAAGACCCGCCTGGATGCCTACTTGTGCGACCGGGTGTAGGGAACCTGCTTTGGCAGGGGGGTTGGACTCGATGATCTCTGGAGGTCCCGTCCAACCCCTACAGTTCTGTGATTCTGTGACACTGTGATTCTGTGATTCTGTGATTCTGTGATTCTGTGATTCTGTGATTCTGTGACAGCAACCCTTGGGCCACAACCATCCGAACAATCTATAGCCACCTATCTGTCCAACACTCAAATGCACATCTCTTCACTTTAGAGATTAGGAGGTGCTTGGGACCACGTCACAGGCCTTGCACGGGTCCAGGCAGAAGACATCAGTCACCCTTCCTTTGTCCATCAGTGCCATCACTCCATCACCAAAGGCCTCCAGATGGCTCAGGCACAACCGCCCTTGGTGAAGCTGTGCTGGCTGTCTTAGATCACCTCCTCATCTCACGTGTGCCTTAACGTCTCCTCCGGGAGGATCCACTCCGTCACGTTCCCAGGCCCAGAGATGAGGCACAGCGGCCTTTAGGCCCAGCTGGGTTCTGGCCCAGCCCCAGTGAGGCACCAGGTCTAAAATCAGGATGGATCAAGGCTCTGCTGGCAGGGCAGCCCAATTCTGGGGGTGTTTCATGGCTTGGCGTTGCCACTGTTCTGTGTCGTTAATTCATGAGTAGCAAAGCATTTCACATTTTGATATTTTTTAAAACATTGGGGGAAAAAGAAGGAGAGAAACAAAAAGGAAAACTGGTAAGATATTTGGCCTTTTCTTTTTGGCAGAGGTAATGCATTACTGCCTTGTTTGATGTCAATGGTTGCAATTTTTCATGAGGTCTTAACGTGTTTGTCAGAGATTGCTGATGAAATCTTCCTCTTCCCATGCTTCATTCTTTGCAATTGTTCACAAGTGCGCTTACTGCCAAAAAGCAATGATGTGAATAAGGCTTGACTGGCAAAGTGAGGGATATTTCTGTCTGTTAAAAGAGGGCTGACAGAAGTCCAGTCAGGAGACACGATTAGATTTTGGAGTCGAATATCTGATTGGAACTCTATGCATTCCATTTGAAAACTGGCAGGTAATGCATTTGTATCAACTTAAAATGGTCTCACCAGCATGAAGTGATCGTTTTTCTGCAAAATTGAAACCGGTTCTCAAGTTCCTTTATCAAAAGAGAAAGCATGGCTGCACATTCTTTGCTGTTCAGAGCACTGTGTGGGGCCAGGGCTGGGCTGCACTGCTGGCTGTGCGGAGCTGCGCATTGGGTAATAGGGCTACCCCGCTTTGGATCCAAATTACAGGCACTGATAATCAGGTAAGACCCCGGATTGGTAATGAAAATAATCTTCTGCTCCCTGCTCCTGAGAATTTAGATCCAGGTAGCCACAGAATAAAATGGCTTTGGAAGGTGTAGGTGGGACCGAATTGGTGTGGCCTACTTGCACCTTGGGGGAAACTATTGGAGGTGGGAGGTTCAGTAGTCCCTCCAGTAATAGGTACATGGCCTACTGATATTGTGTTCAACGCTCCAATCTTCTTTGCTAAAGGGACCCCTATCATATCCCTATGGCAGATCAGGACACCTTCTCTGGTGCCTGATATAGTTATGCACTGCAGACATCTGACCAGAAGGTGTGGTACATGCAGCTGGGACATGCCCTTACAAGCGGAAGTGTTATATATATACCTCCTGGTATCTTGCCTGGAGGGCAGACCTTCCCCTCCTGGTACCCCTGAAACATCTGTATTACTCCCCATGAGGCTTTGAGCCTTCAGGATCACCAGAAGGAACAAAATGCCATCAAGACGTTCCAATGTTACTGTCAGATCACGTGCAACACCCAGTGATGGTCTACATGGGACTCATAGACCATAGGACGGACGTGCACCTCACGACCGCATGCCTCCAGTGACATCATCGAGCACTGGCCCATAAAAGAATATAAACATTCACCAATCGTCACTCATCTTGAATTGTACCAGCGTTGCGATGGAACAACTTGTCCCAGCATCGCGATATAGCAGATCTCTGTATTAGGAAAAGCTTACCCTTTACTCAACCTGATCATTGGTTCATGATGTGAAGGGGTAGAGTGTATGGGAACTGCTGAGTCATGGCCTGAATCTCTGACCAATTACCTGAGGCAAGCACTGAGTCAGCCACGGGAGCACAGGTGAAGGCAATTCAGCTGTGCTGCAGGAAGGGGTGGAGCCTGGCTGCGCCTCTCCTACACCCATTTAAAGCTGACTACCAGTGGGAAGGATCTCTTATGGAGATCCCTCCTTGCGAGTTTTGTAGCGAGCCCATGGCGTGGGTAAGCTTTTTATCTATTCTCTTTTTGTTGTTTTAATCTGCTTTGCCAAGCTCTCTTGTTTATTTAATAATTGTCATGTCTTTATGTTCATTGACTATACAAGGCCCAATAAACAATGCTGAGGTTTTAGTTTTTAGTTATTTCATGGCAGTTCAGGTCACGGGTTGAAAAGGTAGTAAGATGTGCCCAAATGTGGAAAAGCACACCTATATGCTGTATTATCACATTGGAACCACGTTAATCACTACTCTCGAAGTGCTTATCTGCTAAAAAGCTGCAATGTTTGAGACCTACAAAGCAATTTGCATTTGCAGACTTATCAGTACCTATCAGTTCCTTCTTAGCAGCACTGTGATCTCTGACAGCCCAGAAAACACCTGTAGTTCTAAGGTGGTTAATCTGAGTTAGTGCATCTATCCAAATCTCAGGGAGGGGGAGAAATGCTTTTGTAATCAGAAATGGAATTTTTCCATACTGATGCAGACAAGAGTTGCTTTTTTTGTATATAACTTCCAGAAACATAGAATGTATCATGTCCCCTGTTGCTTCCTGTAATTCTTCAATCCTTCTATCAAATGTTCAGTGAAGACCTTTAGAAATGTATCAGTTACATTTCTCCATGTCTAATTTCTAAAAACTACAGGAACCCTCAGATGCCCACCTGTTCTTAGCAGATGCCATTTTAAGAAGAGGCAGGTTAGAAGTGATGAAACAGGTCTTTGTTTAATTACTTTTCTCTCCATGAAAATAAAGCTTTGACTGAAATTTAAGACCTTAATCTCACCTATTGTCTTCAGCCTAAGGTGCTGATAGGCCACCATTTCACTACGAAGGGTACTGTGAAACCAGTTCAGGATAGAATGATTTGATAAACAGCATAAGAATTGTTGCCAAAGAAGTCAAAATTCATGCCCTGTCTAGGAAACAAGGAAGGAACTAAATCTCTGAATCCATTAGGTAAATATACAGTACTTGGTACTGTTTACGGAGGAGTAAGAATTTTAGTGCTTTTGCATGAGATTCATTTCTTCTTAGCATCAAGGAGAAGTAGTATTTCACCCCCAGCACAAATGAAATGTGAAGCAAAAGTGCAAATCATTTCAAAAGAATGAGCTAGAAAAGACACACCAGCTTGATTTATTGTTGCAAGGATATTGCCATGATCAAGGTACCTACTGAGAGAGGGGGAAGGGCGGAAGGATTTGGGTGTGAGTTTTCAGTATTCTGAGCAGTTCTGTGCTCGCTGTATAATCACTTCAGACTTCACAGGGCATTCCAGTAGCTCTTCTATTATTCTTTATTTTATTGCATTGGCAAGATATTCAGCATTACTTACATGAACATATGTGATCCTTAAAACCTGGCAGAAAAGCAAGTTGTTCTGAGAGTAACTTGTTAGAATACCAAGCATCACGCACATGAAAATATTTCTGGACACATAGAGGAAAACATGAGGCACAGAAAGATACAGCAACATAATGTTCACATGTGTGGTCTACATTCATAACAATATATACTTTTTTATTTGCTCAGGTTAATGAAATTTCTATGCTCTAAAAAAAATCCCTACAGCGTATCTCAAAGTTAAAAAGGCTGAACTCTTCTAGATCTGATTGAGTTTCTACAAAATCCCAGCGAGGATGTTGGGAAACATTTAGCATTGCATACAAATAAATGCCTTTCTTTTTGATCAAAAATGACCCTATTACTGATGGCTATGTTTCAGCTCTTCAACTAAAGGTTTTCAGAATTAAGTTTTGAGATCTGTTCATTAAAGAAAAGATCCAGCAACGGATGGTCCTTGTACTTGAGGAAGTCAGCATAAGTGAATTTGTTTAGGAAAAAAAAAACTTGTAGAACCATAAAATCCTTAGAGAGAGATAATTTTGTGATTCTAATGCATTTTAAGTTTTCTTGATCAGCAGCTTCCTCAGATCCATTTGTCCTGCCTCGCCTAGGACAGAAACACATGGCACTGGTGTGGGTCTGCAGGGTTTCCCTGCTGATTGTTTCATCTCTGCTCTGTTTTCTGTTGCGGCCCTCATGCCTTTGGCCAATGATATGGAGAGCTCAGTCTGATGCTTGGCAGCTGAGACCACACTGATTCTCAGGACGATGGGAACCAGGAAGATGCCAACCTCATGATGCAGCCTGCAGTGCTGTGTTGTCTGTTCCGCTGAGCTGCAGGACTCCTGCGACAGCTCTGTCCCTCGGAGGACCACAGCAAACCCAGTGCCCTGCTGCCATTCACACTGAGACGTCCCTGCCTGTGCTCAGCAGGCACTGCCATTCCTGGCCTCTGCTGCTGGCTGCAGGACAGCACATCCCTCTGTGCTCCTGAGCACATGGTGGGCACGCTAGGTGAACAGCCTCTGGTGGAGACGGCAGACAGCACTGGCAAGGCTGCAAGGCTCCTACAGAACCAAGGTCTTTGTCCACTTGGCTATGGTAGTTGTGTCTACTACTGAGGCTCATGAGGAGACATGCTGTCATGACACGGGAGCCTTGCAAACCCATAGGGTGACCAGGAGGTGTCATATCATTCTCCTTCAGAATGTTACAGACCATACTTCCCACTGACCATGGAAGAGCTCTGGACCTTATGTGAGGACCTCTCTTCCCAAGATCTGGAGCTATGGCTTAGCCTTTCTGTTTCATCAAATCAGCCAAGGGCTCTACTCAACACTGAAGTCACTTTCATGGGGTCTTTGCCTAATCGTAATCATGATCTCCAAAAACCTGCTCTAGCAAGACCCCCAAGGAGCTTTTGTCAGTAATGGCCCCCATGGGAGCCAGTCGATACTCAAAGACACTTCAGCATTTCCTTTTGACTTTACCTTCATTGTGTGGTTACATCAGCCTCCTCTCAGTGTCTGAAGTTAATGGACTCAGCAGCAAATATATAGTGGGACTCGTTACAGTGCAGAAAGACCTAGCAAGCATTTCTCTCAAGTCGTCCAGACTTGTCCAGTTAGTTAATAACGTTGTAGATGAAGAGAGAACTTCCTAGGATAATTAAAAAAAATAAAAGGGAGTTATCACATTTAAGGTGTGTTTAATTATTTTTTTTTGTTAATCTAAGAAGTGATGGAAGCTTTCTTCATTTTATAGTTTTCCTAGGCTGTCTAAGGAGGTCTGGACAAGTAACTGCGTGGACAACCTTGCTCCCCACTTCCCTTCTTCACCACCTTGTTCATGAGTCACCTGAGACTTGCGTCACTTCTCCTCACAGCAGATGCCTACACTGAATTCTACAGATTCTTCCAGCTCCTTTGTAGAAATGTACACTTCCTTCCCTTGGAGTACTGGCTGCTCACAGGTAGAGAAGGTTTTTTAAAAAATTATGTCTTTATTATCTGTAGAAGAGACAAAAAAACAGGAAAACACATTCCTGAACTGTAAGCCAAAACCAAGCTGCCTCCAATGAGGTTCACCTTCCGCAAGGCGTAACAGTACAAGAAATCTTGGCACTGAGAGATAGGAAATGATAAATAGCAATACAAATACAAAGTTGGCAGTAAGGATGATGATAGATATGATGGGAACACAGACAAAGTTAAACAGTTCCAAGAAGCAACTGGGTATTTGAGAGAGATCTGTACAACCAAAGAGTAAGGGGAGGGGAAATATGCAGAGAAATGGGAAGTACATATATCTGAATAGTTACTTGAAATTCAACTTCTGACATGGTTTGTTTCTTCAGGGCAGGTGGAAATATGTTAAATAATACAAAGTACACTGGGTAAGAGAGTACTAGCAATGCAGGTACAGGGGAGTATCAATATTCTTTTCTTTTGCCTAACCTTCTAGCCACTTTTTTATCCAGTGAAGAGTACACTGTCTGGGCCACGGGCTGCCAGCTTCTCCAGGAGGATAGTGTGGGAGACAGTGTTAAAGTCTAGGTAGGTTTGCTGAAGTCTAGGTAGACTATGTCAACAGCCTTTCTATCATCTGCCAGGCTGGTCACCTGGTCATAGAAGGAAATCAGATTGATCAGGCAGGATCTGCCTTTAATGAACCTGTGTTGGCTAGGACTCATCCCCCAATTGTCCTACACATGCCATGTGATTGCTCTCAAAATGATCTCCTCCATAATCTTCTCATATCAGAGCAGGTCAGGCTGAGAGCCTGTAGTATCCCAGATCCTCCTCATACCTCTTGTAGATAAGAGTAATGCTGGCAAGGCTCCGATAATCTGGAACCTCCTCAGTTGATCAGGACTGCTTATAAATGATGGAGAGTGGCTTAATAATAACTTCTGCCAGCTTCCTCAGTACGCTTCAGTGTATTCCATCTGATCCCACAGACTTTTGGCAGTCCAAGTATCAGGTCACTGTTTCTTCCTGATTTGTGGAGGGTTTATTCTGCTCTTCATCTCTGTCTTCCAGCTGAGGGGATGAGTACACTGAGGATAACAGAACTGACTATTGACAAAGGCCATTGTGTGAAGCTGGAGATGTTCAGCCTGGAGATCAGGAAAAGCTTTTTCACCCAGAACAATCATGGACATCTGCTGCTTGGGGTCTAGAGAGGAGCCTGCTGTCAAGGCCTTCTTGTTTCCGATATAGGAAACATCTTGCTTGCAGGCTGTCATTGTGATGGGAGATTTCAACCACCAGATATCTGCTGGGTAACAACACAGCAAGCTGTAAGCAAGCCAGGAGACTGATGAAGTGCACTGAGAGTGTTTCTGGTCCAGATACTAAACAAACTGTCCAGAGGAAAAGCATTACTGGACCTGGTGCTCACTGACACAGAGGATCTCATGAAAGAAATTAAGATTGGATGCATGCTGAGTTGTAGAGACCAGGCACACCTCTCCTTTGTGATCTCAAGGACTATGAGCCTGTCAAAAAACAGATTTGATAGAGGTGAAATTGTACCAGCGATTTGAATTTGATTTTGTTCTTTTGAAATACTCTGTACTGTATTATTTGAGGCTATAAGAATTGATTACTTTAAATTCTGTAGATCTGTGGTAAGCAGGCCCACTGATTACCCAGGGGCCAATCTGTATTCTCTTCCCCAGTTTGACTTGGAGCGTAATTTCTGGTGAGAGATATTTCAACTCCATTCATCTGTTGAATATGTTTCATTTTCATGTATGACTGAAGTGGAGGAATTTAAGGTCCTTCTGTTTTGTGTTTGGTGTTTCAGTGGTTACAGAGCATAGTCCCAAGGATCACCACCAGGAAAACTGCTAACTCTGTACTGTAGCAAGGTTTCTATATATTTATCAAGAGGTGCTTCAGTGTGAGTGTGCGGGGCGAGGGTAGGCTGTGTAGTTGGGTCAGGTTTAATCATATCTGTTTTGAACCTGAATGATAGCCCTATTTTATGTTGCTGCCTTTGGCAAGTCACAATAGTGGGTTTTATCAGGGTGAAATTCCCTCTTACCAATGACACTCTTCAATCCCTCTTATCAGTGACACAATGCTTTGCAGCTATGGAGTCTGAGAAAATATTGGATATTACTATTCATTTAACATTTTCATTTGTTGATCCATTGATCAATCTACATGTCATCTGAATTTCTTATCTGGCTATTTCTTCTCCTTCTGGCCACAAATCAAAGAGGATAGTATAAGGATCAGGATAGCACTCAGTATTACTTATCCTCCTGACAGTCGTTCTAAAATCCAGGTTATTCAACCTCATGCAGTTTATTCAGGATTCCTATGAATGCAAAAGAGAGAGGAAATATGTTTGTCCACACTTGGCCTTGTTGAACCTTATCCCATGGACCTCAGCCCAGCAATCCAGCTTATCTCGATCCCTCTGAAGTGCCTCCCTACCCTCAGGCAGATCGAACCCTACCTCCCAACTTGGTATCCTCTGCAAACTTACTGAGGGTACACTCAACCCCTCAGCTAGGTCATCAAAAAAGATATTAAACAAGATGAGCCCCAGTAACGACCCCTGGGGGCCACTGCTTGTAATGAGTCGCCAGCTGGACTTAACTCCATTAACCACCACCCGTTGGGCACAGTCCTCTAGCCAGTTCCTCACCCAAAGAAGTGTATACCTGTCCAGACTGCGGGCAGCCAGTTTCCCCAGAAGCAGCCTGTGAGAGACCGTGTCAAAGGCTTTGCTGAAGTCTAGGTAGACTACATCAACAGCCCCTCCCTCATCTACCAGTCTGGTCATCCAGTCATAGAAGGAGATGAGGTTGACCAAGCATGACCTGCCTTTTGTGAACCTGGACACCACACACATGCCGCATGCTCTCACCCAAGATGATTTGCTCCATAATATATGTTGACATACTTCTCCTTGGAGCCTTCTCTTCTCCAGGCTGAGCAGTAACTGTTCTCTTAGCCTCCCCTCTCACAAAGGATGCCCCAGTCCAATTTGGAGGCCTCTGCAGGACTTGCCCCACTAAATACACATCCTTTTGCAGAGCCCAGTTCTGTACTGGTCACAGTTCAGCAAAATTTGTTTCACCAGTGTTGAGTAGAGAAGAACAGACACCTCCCTTCATCTGCTTACCCAGGAGGCTGTTATTCTTCTCTGCAGAACCAGCACATCGCTATTTCATGGTCAGCTTGTTGCCCACGTGGACCTCAAGGTCCCTCCCTGCCAAGGCGCAGGGCAGCTCCCAGTCAGCCACCACCCCCTCCCATGCTGATGCAGGGGTTATTTCACCCTGTGTGCAGGGTCTCATGCGGAGACTGGAAAACTGCTTGGCAGTTCATGCTGGCAGGGGGAGCTGGGAGGAGGAGTGAGCACCCCTCAGTGTAGAGGGTAAATTCAGAAGGTGATTATCACCTCCTAAGTACATGGCCATCATCCTCTAATGACAGGATTACAGCGCCCTCTGAGAATAGAGACCTTAGCCATCATGACCACCCAATAGAGAGCTATGCAATGGAACAGGTTAAAAAGTCGCAGGGACTAAAAGGACAGAGCAGAGGACCTATATTCTGCCCTCAAAGAGACAGCTTCTACCGCAGGAAAAAAAGCATGAGATCCAAGGCAGGCAGTATCCATCCCATCACCAACAGGCTGATGGCAAGAACTCAAAGGAATGGAATGGATTGAGGCGAGTTGATGCTGAGAGCTGCAAGCAAAAGCCCTTCTTGCCTACTCCACCCACCAGGTGCTTCTGTAGAACAGACACGAGGATCTGGGACAGATACTGAAATAGCTGAGCTATTACAGCATGCAGACCAACGTGAATGATTGTGGGTGACATTCATTTTGGTGTTTATTACTTAATGCTTGATCTGGAGATCAAGCTGGATCAGTGCTTGATCTGAAATGCAACACATCAGAGCACAAGTTACCAAGCATGCAGAGATAAGCTTAAGACAGCCAATGCCCATTTTGAGTTGAATTTGGCAAGGGACTTGAAAGGTGAATAAAAGACCTCCACAATACATAAGAGCAAAGGAAAGGGTAGGAAAATGTAGTCTCACTGGAGGACTGGTCAGGAGTCTTGTTAACAAATGAAACAGAAAAGCCTGAAATACACACTGCCTTCCTCGACTCAGTCTTCTCTGCTAAGACAGAACTTTGGGTATCCAAGGACCCTGAGACCAGAGAAAAACCCTGAGCAAGAAAGACTTCCTCTTGCTAGGGATCATCGGGTTAAACAAACTGGAGATCTATAAATCCATGCACTCTGGTTAACTGCACCCATGTGTGCTGAGGGAGCTGGAAGACATCACGGAGAAGCCACCCTCAATGTCCTTTGCAATGTCATAGAGACTGGGAAAGTTTCCCAAAGACTGGAAGCATGCAAATGTCAGTTAAATCTTTAAGACCTGCAAAAGCAGGTATTTGAAGGGCCAGTCACCATTCCCTAGGCATTCTCCTGGTCAGCTGACACAATATAAATTAGATAAATGGCAAGTGATATAGACCGAAAATGACCAAATATCAAGCCTCAGAGTGTGATGACTGATATCACAAAGTCCAGATGGACATTCTTGCTTTGTTTCCCAGAGGCTCATACTAGGTGTTATACTCTCTAACCTCTTCACTAAAACTCTAGACAAAGGGGCACAGTGGAGGTCTCCAGCACCACAGTCTGCTCTAAGCAACAGTAAGGTGATAATAGGGTCACAGTGATCAGTAATTTCTCTAGACCCAGTGCTGGTCTGCATTCATGGTGATTTCTTCCCCTTAAGAAAGTGAGAATTTTCCTTTTCTACCTTTTCAGTTTCATTTGCTCATTGCCCTTTGTTCTTTTTCCACTTCCCTGCACTCAGGTCAGGTCACCACATCTACTCTGACCAAACACAATTGTATGGGGTTTGGCTGGGATGGAGTTAATGTTCTTCATAGCAGCCTATTAATTAAAGCACAGCAGCTCAGACAAGGAGGTAACATTCATTCTGTGCACACTGAGCACACAGCTCCTGTGTGTCTGTGAGGTACACAGCAGGGGCAGCTGACTCCCTCACCAGCTGCAAACTACTGATGAGAGCAGAGATGCCCACAACGAATCAGGCAAATCCCTGTGCTGCACAGGGAAGAGATTGCTGCCTGCCACTGCCCCAGTGTGCTGCCTGACAATGGGGTAAGGGATTCCAGAGGGAAACACGGCACCTCCTGCATACCACCATCACACCATGGAAGGGCAATTCCTGCAGTGGGAGTCTGTGCAGTGCTAGAGAGAGTCAGTAATGACTCGCACAGAATAACAGAATCACAGAATGGCCAGGGTTGGAAGGGACCTCAAGGATCATGAATCTCCAACCCCCCTCCCACATGCAGGGCCACCAACCTCCCCATTTAATGCTTGACCAGGCTGCCCAGGGCCCCATCCAGCCTGGCCTTGAACATTTCCAGGGACGGGGCATCCACAGCCTCTCTGGGCAGCTGTTCCAGCACCTCACCACTCTCTGTAAAGAACTTCCCCCTGGCATCCAACCTCAATCTTCCCTCCTTCAAAGTAAAACCATTTCCCCTTGTCCTGCAGTTATCAATCCTTTCAAAGAGTTGATTCCCCTCCCCTCTGTAGGCTCCCTTTAGGTGTTGAAATGCTGCAGTGAGGTCACCCCACAGCTTTCTTTTCTCCAGGCTGAACAAGCCCAGCTCCCTCAGCCTGTCTTCATAGGGAGGTTCTCCAGTCAGTTCTCCAGGAGGGGCCCTGTTGCTTTTCAGGAGCTGTGAGCCCTGGAGCCTCAGGGACATCTCCAGGGAGGTTGGTTTGGGGCAGAGAAAGTGATGCCTCGCGCTGCACCTCTGCTGCTGAGCTAGGCTGCGCTTTCTGAGAAGCAGGGAGCTGCTGGCAAACAGCAGTGTTGCAGACAGCTCTATGCAGGAGCAGCTCTTCTGCACCGAAGCTGGGGACTGGCCTGCAGCTGGCACAGGGAGAGCAGGGAAGGAGAGAGGCGTTAAAGGCTGTGTGGGAGAACTCCTCAGTGCTCTTCACAGAGTAAGTCTGGCTGAAGTCTAGTAGATGCAATACCTTGAGGGATCACCTGAAGTTAGCATATCCCCCACTGCTTATAGGATCTTTTGGGAATGCTCCCATCACTTTTCCATCACAAAGGAGGAGATCCCGCTCCAGGTCAGTGATTCCCTGCTCCAGGCAGTGCAGCCTGGGGTGCACTGGGTGCCCAGGGCAGAAATCCTGAAGAGCAGGGTCCCTGCTGTGCCCCAGGGGCTGTGTGTCTGGGCAGAGACTGTGCCAAGTGCCAGGCTTAGCACTTAGCCTGCCCGGGGAGCTTCCAGGAATTTGGACCACAGAAAAGAGAAGACTTTTTCTGACTCTTGGCCTTGTTTCCAAGAAGGGCAGTGGAATGGAGGGAATGGAATAGGCCTTGAGGCTCCTGCACTGAGCGATGAGGAAGTCTGGCAGAGATACCTGGAAGTGCCATAAAAGATTTGTCCCTGGTCACCACAGAATATCTGTTGGTTGGTCAGGACACCATTTCTGTGCCCTGCTGCTTAGCTCCAGCAGACATGGAAGTACCCCTTGGCAGCCTTGTTAAGGCAGGGCAGAGCTGTACACAGAACAGGTAAGGTGGGGTCTGTGAGCACAGGAAGGCAGGAAGTGTGGGGACAGAGAAGTAGCTCCCATCAGGGACAGCTACAGGCAGCAGAGATGCACAGGCTGTGGGAAGGAACTTGCCATGGGAAAGGGATTTTGGCACCTCCTGGCTGCGCCCTGCCATGTAGATGCTTTCTCTGGAGCAGCCCTTCCCTGGTCTCTCCTGCTCCCCCAAGCCATAGGGTCTCAGGCAAGCATCACCAGCACAGCAGCCAGAGCCCAGAAGAGAAGATTCCATGCTCTGTGTGTGCCCCTCTTTCCTTGACAGGAACCCTCTGGCATGTCACTGTGATCCACTTTTGACTGACTGAGGCAGCTGTAGGGGAGGAGGGGAGGTTTTGGTCATCATTCAGACACTAGCCCAGTGGTCCTGCTGTGCGGCTGTGCCTGAAGGAACAATGACCAAGTGTCCTTCATATACTGCACTGTGTGGAGCTAGGATACAGGGACACCCCAGCTTCAGGGTATGCAGCTGTGTCTATGGGGCATCCTTTGGGCTGTGTGCTGCTCACCAGAATTATGCAGCTTTCTCACTGCTTCTTTGTGTTACCTAAGTGACCCACAGAGGACACACCTCAGTGCTAAGGCGATGTAGATGCTGCTGGATGGCTCTTGGTGTGCAGACAGAAATGATGACTCTGTATTCCTGGTTAGGAGGGAAGAGCTGAGGTCCTGCTCAGACATCCCGAGGAAAGGATGATTCTGTTACACTGCACATTGAACCTAGAGTCTCTGCTGCACCCAGAACAAGGTAATACCTGAGCGTCTCCATCCTGCAGCTCACAGAGGTGTGACACAGCACAGCTGGGAACAGGGTGGATGGGCAGAGCTGCTTTCCTCACTCTTCACCAGGGGACAGTCAGTTTGCCTCCTGGAACCCACAGGATTTCCCCTGGAGTCTACATTAAGGTCATGGATTCCAACTACCCAACACCTCTTCTGAGACCTATGGGAACAGCTGTAATAAACCAAATGAAATCCCCTCAGCTCTTCTCTGCAGTTGGATGAGTTGAAAGAAATGGCACAGAAAAGCTTAGTGATATTACAAGCAGAGTGAATCTGAGTTCCCCCCACCCCCACCCCCCATTCCTCTTTCCCTTCTGCTTCACAAGAGGAAGGGCTCCTCTGAAACTCACAGCAGCCTCTGTTCCCAATGGCACTCTCAGCACCAGACAGAGATCAAGTCAAACAGCTGCAGAAAGGTTCTCCTGAAAAGTTTAAGGCTCTGTGTGGGGGGGGGGTTGCTGTAAGGCTTGCAAAGTTTTCTTCAGATAAACCTGTTTAAACTTTATATACCATTTTCATCAGAAAACTATGTAGAAATGTACAACGGCAACTCCATCAGCAAGCCCAGCCTGCCTTGTTCTCCTTGAACTGGCACAAACTAAACAAATGTCCAACAATACCTTCCCCACTGAGTTCCTCCTCCTGCCATTCATAGGTGTGGGAGCTGGAGCTCCTGAAGGGGCCTATAGGAAACCTGAGGAGGGACTTCTTATAAGGGTACATAGTGACAGGACAAGGGGACATGGCTTTAAACTGGATGAGTTAGATTTAAACTAGATATTAGGAAGGAATTCTTTACTGTGAGGGTGGTGAGACACTGGCACAGGTTGCCCAGTGAGGTTATGGATGCCGTCTCCCTGGAAGTGCTCCAGGCCAGGCTGGATGGGGCTGTGAGCAACCTGGTCTAGAGGGAGGTGTCCCTGCCTGCAGCAGAGGGGTTAGAATGAGATGATATTCAAGGTCCCTTCCAACGCAAACCATTCTGTGATTCTATATGTCAGTTTCATTTCTCATTTTGACAAGCAGGGAATATCCCCACAGGGCAGCTGGACAGAATCTGACTAATTCAGTGCAGGGATTCCCCTGCAATTCCCCTTCAGATACTTGGGCAGCTCCATATGCCAACAGGTCTGGGTGGGGATTGACTCTCCTGAATCCAATCCTAACATCTCCTTGTCTTATCCTCCTAGTACAGGTCTCCAAGCCCAACAGGAGCAGATGTCCAACAACAGCTCCATCAGTGAGTTTCTCCTCCTGGTGTTTGCAGACACACAAGAGCTGCAGCTCCTGTGCTTCTGGCTCTTCCTAGGCATCTACCTGGCTGCCCTCCTGGGCAACGGCCTCATCACCACAGCCATAGCCTGAGACCACCGCCTGCACACCCCCATGTAATTCTTCCTCCTCAACCTCGCCCTCCTTGACCTGTGCTGCATCTCCACCACCCTCCCCAAAGCCATGGCCAATGCCCTCCGGGACACCAGGGCTATCTCCTTTGCTGGATGTGCTGCACAAGTCTTTTTTTTACTATTATTCTTTGATGCAGAATACTTCCTTCTCACTGTCGTGGCCTACGACTGCTACGTTGCCATCTGCAAGCCCCTGTACTGGACCCCTGTACAACCCCTGTACAAGCCTCAGCCAGGACCCTCCTGGGCAGCAGAGCTTGTGCCACCATGGCTGCAGCTGGCTGGGGGAGTGGGTTTCTTTATGCTCTGTTGCACACAATCAATACATTCTCAATACCATTCTGTAAAAGCAATGCCCTGAGACCAATTCTTCTGTGAACTCGCCCAGATCCTCAAGCTCTCCTGCTCAGAATCAGACTACCTCAGGGAAGCTGGGATTATTGATTTTAGCCTTTGTTTAATCTTCGTGTGCTTTGTTTTCATTGTGCTGTCCTATCTGCAGATCTTCAGGGCCATGATGAAGATGCCCTCAGAGCAGGGACAGCACAGAGCCTTCTCCACATGCCTCCCTCACCTGGCTATGGTCTTGCTCTTTGTCAGTACTCTCATGTTCACCTATCTCAACCCCCCCGCCATTTCATCCCCATCTCTTGGCCTGTTGGTGGCAGTTCTGTACTCAGTGGTGCCTCCAGCAGTGAAGCAGTGAACCCTCATCTACAGCATGAGGAACCAGGAGCTCAAAAACGCAGTGAGGAAATTCAGAGGAATTCCATGGTGTATCCAAAATTATTATTATTATTTTGTTTTTATTTACTTTCATTACTATTTCCTCATACTTGGATTAAGATTTAAATACTTTTACATTTAAATTCTTAGCCTCCTATCTGTTCACTTTTTTACCTAGTCATGTCATTACAAGTCCAACTTGAAAACTGGGACTCTGTGATCCTAAAAAAAAATGCAATGTGTTGCCTTGGGTTGGGGCAAACAGACATACGTGCAGACTGGGAGACCTCACTGAGAGCAACACTACTGAGAAGGACTTCTGTCTGCCAGAGTTCTGGTGGATGAAAAGCTGGACGTGAGCCAGCAGTGTGTGCTTGCAAACCCTGAAGGCCAACTGCATCCTGGGCTGCATCAATAGAGAGGTGATCTGTGGGACAAGGGAGATGATTGTCCCTCTCTACAGAGATGATCAGAGGCCTGGATGTCCCACCCCTGCAGTAGTTCAGGGCCAGGTTGGATGGGGCCCTGGGTAATCTGATGTAGTTTGAGCTACGTTATTTTTAAGGTCTCTTCCGACCCTAAACATCCTATGATTCTATAGTTCTATGATCTTGTGTACCTACAGAATCAGGCTTCCTGTGTAGATGAACACAATGAAGAAGCCAGCAGAAATTCTTTTGTCTCAGCTCCTATGTCTCCCTTGTCCTCCTGAGCAACCCACATATGTGGGAGAGTTTCAAGGAGCCAGGAACCCATCTGCCACATGGAGCAGCAGACCTGGTGTCCCTGTGGTCTGCCCCTCAATGCCTATTGGGCTCTTGCTCTCTGCTGCCTTTGAGTTGGGGCTGCTGCTTTCCTGAA
The DNA here is from genome assembly GCA_035772895.1 of Perdix hodgsoniae. NCBI lineage: Eukaryota > Metazoa > Chordata > Aves > Galliformes > Phasianidae > Perdix > Perdix hodgsoniae. Next base: position 568,000 of record JAPSGF010000158.1, read on the forward strand.
ACCATGGCCATGAGCAGCAACAGGATGTGGTCTTTTGAGCACTGCTCTCCCTCCACTTCCTTGCTCTCCTATTGTGACTCTCCATTCCTGTTAGTCTTCAGGTCTCAAGTGACTTGATAGCAGTCCTGTTGTCTCCACAGTAGCATACCTAACTAAAGGCCTGCTCAGGGCAGAGCCAGAATCCAGGCTTCTTTCAAAGCTGGTGTCAGCAATGCACACAAGGAGCTGTTCTCTGCTTTTTTGTTGTCTGGGGTTCTCCACGGACTGAAGAACACAGGCTTACAGTCCAACAGTGATCTGCTAGTTACCAGTCACTGGACCAAAGGCTCCCTTCTCAGTGGCGCTTGTTCAAGCAGACAAGAAATGTTTGTTGACTTACCTGGAGAGTGATTCAGTACAGACTTTTTGAAGCCCTGTGGGTCAGATCTGGTTCAGCATTCAACTGCCCTTTGTGACATTAGAGGCACCCCATGCTCACGCCAAACGCTGTCCTTGGCTGCAGAGCCATTAGCACAGATGGCAAGAGGCAGCAGAGATCTCCATCCATCTGTGTCTGCTGCCCACCCTGAGCAACATAACCTGGGCTGGGTCACCCTGGTCCTTGGGCACCACAGATCCATCAATGCAGAGCGGTACCACCAGATCAGTGCCTTATGGGGAACATGGGGAGGGAACCAGGAGCAGCCAGCCAGGCCTGCCCTGGACAAGGCACTCCAGGAGCAGGGATGGCCCTGGAGAAGAGCAAGAGAGCATTTCTGCGCCTTCAGGGAGGACAGGTGAGAAAGAGAAAGCTATTTCTGCAGGCATTTGCTGGGGGCAGGCTGTGCTGGGCCAGGACTCTTGTGCTAGGCTGAGAAGAGGATGGCACAAGTAGTCTGTACTGAGGGTCTTCTGGGCCTGGAGCTTCACTGACCTCTGTTTCCTCAGGCCACAGCCTCAGCCTATCAGCTGCTGTGCCTTCAGAGTTTCTGGGCTGTGGTGGCATTGCATACCCAGTGGTGGGCACTGCCATTGAGCTGCTGGGCTGAAGTGGGTTGGGAAGAGGGCAGGGGGTGGGCAGAGCTGGGGAAGAACTGGGATGTTCCCAACAGAGGGAAATACCACCATTAGCTGAGCTGAGACAGTGTGCAGGGTGAGAATTGGCACAAGGGCTTTGTGGAGCAAATCCAGGGATTAGGGAAGGAGCCAAGTCCTGCAGATGCAGGAGAGAGGAGGTCAGTCTGCAATCACTGACAGCCTTACACAACCAAGTCAGTTTTCTTCTGACTGAGATACTTTTGGGACTGAGACTTAGAAAACAACCAAATTTGAGACAAGACATAATATGCAATATACTATGCAGTTTTTCAGGAACATTTCAGGAACATTGGTTTCTTCCCCAAATCAGAAAATAAATTATAAAAAAAAAAAAAAAAAACAGGAGAGCATTATAATGATATATTAATGGCAAAATAAATCATAGCTCTGATTGCCATCAACAGGAACTAAGAACAGCTGTGAGCAAGTTCTGAGATTCATTTCTTTAAAATGATAACTCTTAACTTCTCACAGTTATCCTTCCTCAAATCAGATGCTTCACTGGAAGAGATTGGTGTACAGGGGTTGCTCTGGTTGGTACACTTCTCCAATCAATAAACAAAAAGCTTGGGCTTCTATTCAAACAGGTGAGGAGTGAGGAGAGACGCCCTCGGGAAGTACAAAGGTAGGAGCTGTGCCACATGGGAAGATTTAAGTTAGACATTTTAGAATATACCTTGCTCAGACTTGCAAAACTGATGTGATGTGTTTCAGAAAAACTTACCCATAGCTTCCACATATACTCCTCATTTTCAGAAATGCAGCATTTCCTTTGGAAATTAATTTGGACAAAAATAAAGAACACCAAAAGCCTGTTTTCCTGCACTTCTGTAAATCTGAGCCCAGAAAAAGAAAAAAATAAGTAAGATAAAGTGCTTGTAGAAATGAGGCAAGACTGTCATTCTGGTTCTGACCTCCCCATCATATGCATGGATAATGCAGAGAACAGGCTGCAGGTGTTTCAACAGAACAGCTGCACTTACTCCTTGATGCCAACAACCAGTGTAAATCTAACAAACCATGCAGAATCAATTCATGCTACAAAGAAACTGAAGTGTGAAGATAAGAAAGCTACTGTGAAATTTTTCATTTCTCAAACCTGCACTTGGCCATCACAATATAGCAACCTCACTGTCCCATTATTTCTACAGGCCATTTTTTTTCTGCAAAGAGCAGCATAGCATTTTTACTTTTTAGTTCCAGTGTTCCTTATGTAGCTAATGGAGAACTCTGTACTGTAGAATGAAGTAATGAGAGCTTCATTCAACTGGATGATTTAATAGTTCATGCCCCCACATCAGACCTTGCTCTCCCCAGAAAAAACTTTGAGTGTTTGTCACTTACTCATACTGTCCCACTTCAAGTGTGGTAGCCAGAGTTTCAGAAATAACAAAGAGAAAAAAAAATGCACTGAAGTTTTTCTCTTGCAAAAGATTTTTGTCTTACAGTACTGACAGAAGCAAACAAGAGTCTTGTAACTATTATTGCAATGAAAATATGAACCCAAGACTGCTCCTCAGCTTGCTACCATGCTCACTTTAAGGGCAAGAATGCTTTCAACATTTTTAATAATATACTTAAGATTAGAAAGTCAATAGTGAGTACATAAAGAAGGAAGGCAGCATACACAGAACAGCAATCCCAGCCTTGAGAACACTCAGCTGCTACAGACCACTGCAGAGACTTCTGTTTTTATCATCAACTGGAACTGAAACTAGAATTTCATCATGGATGGAATTTATTATCATGGACAATGTATGACATTGGTGTAAATTATAAATGAACCAGCAGAAATAAGTTTTGGTCTCTGTAATTTCTGTAGCTAAAACTAGTTTATCATGCAAGATTTACATACTGCTAAAATCTTTGCAGAGTTGTAGTATTCATTTTTTCTAATAAAAATTTGTAGAACTAGATACATATTTAGCTCCACGAGGTCTTTGCTTGCAGTAAGACAGCCTTGTTAATAAATAAGCAAATTAACTTTTGAAAGCATCAGATGAGCATCAAAGCAAAAGCCTGAGAAATAACTGAAACCCGCTTCAAACACAAAACCATTTTTCCCTCTGAATTAGCAAGCGCATGTAAGTCAGCTCTGGCTGGCTTCCAGTGAGGGCTTCCCAACTGTCATGGCTGGAGGCAAGGATATGGCCTGTCTGGATAAACCTGTATTTCTGCAACGCTACTATCTGAGCCGTATCTTTCAAGGCTCCACACTGTGACCCCCAAGACTGACTGCTTAAAATAAAATCTGTAATTCTTTACAACTACAATGTACTTCTTGAGCAGGGTCTTGACAGGAAGAAGAAGAAATGCTACCATTAAGCGGAGACAGAAAGGGGCAGAGGCAGTGGCCTGCCATCTCCCACCTGCGTACCTCAGAACTGGGAAGTGTACCCAGCTCCCTGGGGTGGGAGCATAAACCTACTTTCATGGTTCCAGCATCAAACAGAATCCCTTGGAAGAACAAGACTGAGAGCTTCCATGGCTCTGCCCAAGCTGAGGTGGGCAGACAAGATAACAGCAAACGAGAAAAACTCACATCCAGTTACACTTCTGGTTTCTCTCCCCTAGACCAAGGCAGCGCTCCAAGATCCTTCCTATCTAGTCATCAACTCAAAATTAAAACATGGCTCCCCTTCCTTCCATATGTCTTGCTCCCTTCTGCCTGTGGACAGGACCTCTACCCTGGCAGCAGCCTGGGCATGACACTAAGTGGTCCAGGCACACAGGTTTCCAAGAGATGCCTAACTTATCTAATATGCACCACTTAACACATTCTTCCCTGTCACCACAAAGATACCATCCAAATTTTAAGCATCTTGCTTGATTACTGACAAATCTACATTTCTGGTCTTGATTGTGCACTCTCTCAATTTTTTATATTGCTGAGCAGATAATTTTCTCAGGCCGTGACTGAATCTTTCACTCTTCTCTTTGCATAACTAGGTATGGATTCCCTGAGATTTTTTTTGTATTCTTTTCTCTACATGCATAAAAGTTCATTCTCAGCAGAACTTTTCCTAACAGATGGTTTGGAAAAAAGGGAGACAGAAGTGTAGAGAATGAATGAAGGACCACTCAGTGCCCATCTAGAATCATCTTCACCGAGAGTCAGTCTGCACTCCAGCAGGTCTGCATGGGTGAAAGAAGGCAGCTGAGCTTCTCCAGCAACTCTGCAACTGCTGCTCTCAATCTGTGTTCCTTTAACTTCTCCAAATCCCTACTATTGTTCCTCTAACTTAATGCCTGTCCATCACTTTATTCACATCCTTACTCCCTCGCTGCCAGTCCTTCACATTCCCAACACCCCTGCTCTTTTCCATTGAGCCTGTGGTGCTTCGGAATAGGCAGAGCCTCAAAATAAGGCAAGAAAAAAGAGAAAGAAGTTGGGTCACAAAATGCTTTTGTTAGACACAGAACACAAAGGCTGAGGGAACAGAGAATGGTTTCCATGTAATGCCCACCGTGAAAGCCACCGGCTTGGTTCCAACTATTAGATGCTGTTACCACTCTGAGCTTTTAATTCTGACTGACTGTGTGTTTCCCATCCGTCCCTTGTACCTGTTCCCTCATTTTTGGTGATCATTGAAGCAGAGCTGACATCACACTGAGCTTGATCATGTCAGATGGATCACTGGCAGCTCACTGCTTGCAAATGAGCTGTACCTGGCGGAACATTAAGGCCTGGAAATGCTGCCATAGAGGTTGCAGAGGGCTGCATACTTCTGCTCCCAGTTCCTGCAGACAACGCAGTAGCCTGGTGTTGGTCAGGGCGAGCTTCTCCTGCTGCAGCTTGATGATGATGGATCTGGAGATTATTTGCAAGGTGAACTTTCACACATTTTACAGAAGGTGGCAGAGAAAAGGGGCATCTGTGAGTCTTTTAGGAGAGCCCTGGGGCAGGAGAAAAACTTGTTTGCCCTAGCAGCTCATTAGCACTAAGGATTCATTAAAAAGAGGAACTACATAGCAATTGGGACTGAATAGTACTGACAGCCTGTTAGCCCTCAGAACTCATTAGTATTGAGGACTCATTAACACTAGGAGCTCTTTGGCAGTTTTGTGTGAAACTCTTACATTTTAACAATGGATAAAGCAAGTCTTTCATGGAAAATTTTATATTTTGGATAAAGTGAGCCCTTTATGAAAAATCTTAACTTTTTACTCCCCCCTTTTGCACTTTCCTGTGCCAAAATCGGGTTTCTGTGATGCACCTCTGGATGTGGATGCTCTGGGAGAAGCCCTGCATGTCAATCATGAGGCCCAGCCTTGTCCAGCATGAACATGCAGATCCTCCTCATGTTGAGCAGTCTCTGCTCGAAGCACCAGTTTAGGACGACCCCAACATGTCAAAGACAATGTGCTCCCCCAGGCTGGAGCCCAGGAACACTGCTGGGGGCAAAAGAAGGGAAAGGGATGGGTAAGGGAAGTGCAAAAAAATGGAAAAGAGGGATGAAGTGTGGAGGAAAAAAAAAAAGAAAAAAGGAACGGGAAAGGAAGAAGCAAGGAATAGTAAAAAAGTGCGCAAGTGTACGGGAACTGCTGAGTCACAGCCTGAACCTCTGAACAGTCACCTGAGGCAAGCAGTATGTCAGCCCTGGGAGCACAGGTGAAAGCAATTCATCTGTGCTGCAGGAAGGGGTGGAGCCAGGCTCCACCTCTCCAGACCCATTTAAGTGCTGACTGCCAGAGAGGAAGGATCTCTTGTGGAGATCCACTCCTCTGGAGTTTCCTGAGCAAGCATCTCATCTGTTCTCTTTTGTCCTTTCCTTGCATAACTCTCTTGTTTATTTCATTATTATACTTTGATTATACCTTTTGATTGTACAGGAAGGAATGGGCATGGGGTGGGAAATGAGAAAGGGATGGAAAAAGGACAGAGAGAGGGATGGGCAAGGAGCAAGCAAAGAATAGTAAAGAAATTGGAGAGGAATCAGGAAGGAAGGAGCAACAGGAGGAGCAATGGGAAGGACAATGGGGTCCAAACGTCTCTTCGTTCTCACGTCCACGTGTCTCCTGTTATACCTGCAGTAACTCCTTTACTCCAAGATTCTGAGACGTTCACTTGGGTTGAACGCAGCATTGAGGTGCGGAGGTGGAGCTGTGTGACAGTGGGGATGACAAGACCCACCAGAGGGTGGCAGTGGTGTCCCACTAGGGATGACAGCCCCCGTAGGTGAGACCTGAAGTGAAATCCCCTCGGGGTGTGGCAGTAGGTGACACCGGGTGAGACCTGGGGTGACACAGACCCCCAGGGAGCGGCAGTACCTCAGGCGCGGCGTTCGGTGTCCCCTGCAGTTCCCAGCAGCCTCTGACCCCTTTTCACCCCCCCCTCCAAGGAGCCCCCGCCCGCAGCTCGCCCTCCGTCCCTCCTCCAGCTTCCTTCTCTCAGCCCCGCCCCCCGCCCGCCCTCACGGGCGATGGCAGCGCGCGTCCAGCCGCGCTGGCGGCGGAAGGCGGAAGCAGCGGGAACGCCCACGCCCCCTCTCTTCCTTCCTCCCTCCCTTCCGGAGCAGCGGGTGTCATGGCGGCGCCGGCTCCCTGGCGACATTGCAGCGCCTACCCTGGGGCTGCGAACGCCGTTCGGGCTCAGCCAACCCCATAATTCTCGTCCTGATCTGAATCCGTTACCTGCAGCCCTACGGCGCGGCATAAATCCTTTCTGAGAGTGAACCCTGCCTGGGCTGCGGCATTTCGGGTGTGGAAACCCGGCCCCGGGGCGGTCCCGATGGGCCGGGCCCCGTCTGCCCGCGGGGCTGGGCCAGGCCAAAGGGAAGTAGAAAAGAAAAAGTTAGAAGTAGTCATTTCCGCGTCCTCCTGCCCCACAGCCGGGTGTTGTGCCCCGTGGTGAGGTCCTCTGCTCCAGGTGAGGTCTCCTTCTCCCTTTTTTGCCCAGCACAAAGCTCTTCTGCTCCACAGCAGGGCCTGCCAGGCCTTTGGAGGTGTCCATTCACCCCTTTGGAGGTTTCCCCTCACCCATTTTGAGGTGCCCCTCCACCCGTTTCAAGGTGCCTCATGGCAATTTTTCTACCCTGTTTCAAGGGCTACCACCTACACTGAGCCTCAGTGAGCTGTTCTGTTCCACAGCACGTTCCAGCAAGGTCTCCTGCTCCACTGTGTAGAAGTCTTCTTCCCCATGGAGGACCCTGTGATTCGCATACCCCCCTACCACTACATCCATGTGCTGGACCTCAACAGCAATGTCACTCGTGTGGAGGTTGGACCCCACTCCTACATCCGGCAAGACCATGAGAGGTACCTGCCTGGGGTTCAAGCAGTGGGCTGGAGAGTCCCAGTCTCGCAACTAGGGCCATGGTGGGCTCTGTAGGTCTGTGGGGGCTCTGTACAGTTACAGGAATTCTGTATGATAATGGGTGCCTCTTCTATCTGGTTGTTTTCCATAAGACCCTAGAGTTCCATGGGAGGTCTGTGGGGCTAAACAAGGGCTGTGGAGTATGTGAGGGGTCCTGTGGTGCTCTGACAGTCCTACAGAGCTGATGGCAGATGTGGGCACTTGCAGGGTGGTCTTCTCTCCCAAGCGCATGGTGATGGTCCCCCCCCGGCACTACTGCGTGGTGCTTAATCCTGTGGCCCGGGGCCCAACGGGGGCCGTGCTGTTTGATGGTGCAGGGCAAGCCCAGCTGCGGCATGCTGACCTTGACGTCCGCCTCACCCAGGAGCCCTTTCCCCTGTACCCTGGTGAGGAGCTCCAGCAGGTATGCATAGCCACCCTACAGTGCTCCTGTAGCCCCCTATAACCTCAGCTATCCTTTCCCTGCCACCCTGCAAAGACTTCCAGCACCTCTACCTTTGGCTTTCAGAGTCTCTATAGCTCCCTCTAGCCCCCTGTTGGGATTATCCACAGCCTCCTATAGCTTTTTCAGTGTGTGACAGTGTACCCTAGCTTAGTCCTTCTTATAGCATCTGTAGTTTGCAGTTTGATGTGATCCCCCTTAGCTTGTATAGCTCTTCTAGGTTTTCATGATTCCTGGAGCATCTGTAGCTCACCAGCAGCCCTCCCAGAGATCCTGTAGCTTCTGGTAATCTTTCCAGCCCACATTCTCCTGCAGCTCTTTAGAAGCTCCACAACACCTTATAGCTTCTATGGTTCTTATAGTCCCCCTATAAGTCCTCTACCTTTCCCTCCATGGTCTCCTATAGATTCTATAGTCTTCCAGGTCCCCCTTTGCAACTCTTTTCTGTGTCCTTCCATAGCCTCTATAGTTCTTCCTGTATTCCCCTATAGCTCCTCTGACCCCTCTCTTCAGTTTGCTATACATCCTGTAAACCCTCTATAGCTGTCTCTCAGCTATCTCTGACTATAATTGTTCCTGTTGACCCCACACAGCTTCCTGTAGCCCTCCATGTGTTCCCCTTGTCCCTGCTTTATGCCTGAGTACCTGCCTGGACCCTTGCATCCCCCGATAGACTTGTCATGACCCCCATGTCCCAAGGTCATCCACGGTGAAACATTTTCCCCCATGCCCTCTGCCATGTCAACATCACTTCTGTCCCCCAGTGTTTTCCAGACGTTCCCAGGGTGTCACCCTCAGCCTTGACTCCCATGTCCACTGCGTCATCTTCAGTCCTGACCCCCATGTCCTCAAGTTGCCTCAACCCTTTCCCCAGTGTCCTCGTGTTCCCAAGATGTCACCCTCAGCCCTGCTGCTTGTGTCCACAGGGTGTCACCCCGCTGCAGGTGGTGCTGGCTGATACTGCCCTGCGCCTTCGAGCCTTGCTTGACTTTGAGGATGAGGATGGAAACAAGTTTGTGGCAGGCGATGAGTGGCTCTTCGAGGGTCCTGGTGAGCAGGGGACACACTTTAAGGACACCCTGGGGACATCTTGGGGTGCTGATGGTGCCCCGGCTCCACAGGGACCTACATCCCCCACAAGGAGGTAGAGGTGGTTGAGACGTTGCAGGCCACTGTCATCAGGCACAACCAGGCCATCCGCCTGCGGGCGCGCAAGGAGTGCCTTGACCGTCAGGGCACACGGCGTGTCACAGGTAGTACCCTTGGGATTGTCTTTTCCTCCCCTAATGGCCCTTGGGATCATCCCATCTCACTCTGATGACCAGTGGGATTGTCCCTTCTCACCCAGAAGACCCTTGGAATAGTCCCGTCCCACCCTAATAATCCCAGACACCGTTGAGATCATCCCATCCCACCCTAACGACCCTTAGTTTTGTCCCTTCCCACCTTTGGAATTGTCTCATCCCACCCTAATGACATTTGAGATCGTCCAGTCCCACCCTTAGGACTCCAGATACCCTAAGGTTTGTCCCATAGGACCCCCAGCACCCTTCAGACCCCTTCCCAACCCAAATATCTCCAGCCCTCCCTGTTTCCCCCAATCTGCACCAGCCCCCTTAACTCCTTGATTACCCCGTAATACTGTTTCCAGGTGAGGAGTGGCTGGTGAAGCGGGTGGGTGCCTACCTGCCAGGGGTCTATGAGGAAGTGGTCGATGTCGTGGATGCCTATGTCCTCACTGACAAGGTACAGGGACATGGGATCCCCTGTGGTCTTCCCTACAGCCATGGGTGACAGAGACCTCCAGGACTGATTTTTTTTTGTCCTGAACCCACATCTGGGTCAAGTTTAGGTGTCCCATCACTGTCTCCTTCCACATGCAGGTGACAAAGACCCTCTGGGACAGAATTGGGGTCCCATCGTGCACTTTGCCTCTATTTGTCCCACAGAAAGCCCTCCACCTGCGAGCTACTCGGACCTTTGAGGATGCGCAGGGACATGTGCGCCGCACAGGGGAGGAGTGGCTGGTGACACAGGAGCAGAGTGAGGCCTACGTCCCTGATGTCTTTGAGGAGGTGGTGGCTGAGGTGCTGGTGACAACGTTGGGTCCCCGACAGTACTGTGTGGTGCTTGACCCTGTGGGACCCAACGGGCAGCCCCAGTTGGGACAGAAGCGTGTGATCAAGGTACACACCTCATGGGGCCACAGAGATGTCACTTGCAGGTCCCTGAGGATAAGTTGGATACCCCAGGGGACCATGTAGATGGACCTCAGGGATCGCAGGTGGTTCTGATGTACCCATAGGTATCCCCAGGATATCTCAGAGGTGGCCATCAGGGACCCTAGTTTACCCCTGAGAGCACATAATATCCCTGAGGTGATGTTCCTGTGTCCCCAGGGGGAGAAATCCTTCTTCCTGCAGCCGGGTGAGCGGCTCCAGGCTGGCATTGAGGATGTCTACGTGCTCTCTGAGGATGAGGGGCTGCTTCTTCAGGCTCTGCAGACAATCAAGGACACTGACGAGGTGACACTGACACTCATAGCATCACTTGGTGGAGATTGGTGGTCGTGGGGTGAATGGGGGATAGAGGGAACAACTTGGGGAACTGGGGGGAGGGGGGAGCAAAGGAGACTCGTGGGAACACTGGAATTGGTGAGGTGCATTGGGGCAGGTGGGGACAGGTGAGGTTCATGGGGGGACACCTGGGGTACATGGGAACAGGTGAGGTGCATTGGGGGCACCTGGCATACATGATGATAGCTGGGGACTGGAGACACCTGGGTGATTCTGGAGGTCCCACATCCCCAGCTATGGATTGGGCGCGGGTCCCCACGTCCCATGTCCCAGGCTTGGTGCTGGTGCCACCACTGCATCCTCAGGATGGGACGGAGGTGATACGGCGTGCAGGGGACCGCTGGTTGGCCCGGGGTCCTCTCGAGTATGTGCCACCAGCTGAGGTGACTGTGCTGGAGCGGCGCCGCGCGCTGGCCCTGGCTGAGAATGAGGGCATCTATGTGCGGGACATCCGCACTGGCAAGGTGAGAGTCCTGTTCCTACAGACCCTATGGGTGCTCAGTGCCCCTAAACCCACCCCAGTGTCCTTCACGCTGCTTTCCAGTGTCTCTAGAAACCTTCCACAGTTCATCCCAGTGCTTCCAGTATCCCATATAGCTGCTTCCAGTACCTCCAGAGCCCATCTAAGATCTCCAAGGGCCTCCCACATCCCTTTGGATACCCTTCCAAGGGCTCCGAGTAACTTCTTTCCTTTCTCAGTCCCTCAGCAATCTCTTTCCAGTGCCTCCACAGTCCTCCTCCTTAGTGCCCCCACACACCTTTCCAATCTCTCCTAGTGTCCTCCAGCACACATAATTCCCTCTCAGTTTCCCCAAGCCCCTTCCAAGTGTTCTCAGCACTCCCCAAATCCCATCCTAATGCTCCCAGACATTTCCCACAGCTAATCCTAGAGCTCCCGGTACCCATATAGATGCCTCCAGTGCTCACAGTAGCCCTTTCCATGCCTCCATATGCCCTCCCAGTGCTTCCAGTAGGCCTGAAAGTGCCCATGGGCCTCATCCAAGAGTTTGCATGCCCCATGGATCCTTTCAGACACCCCTCCCAGTGCTCCTAATATTCCCAGCCCCACATTGGTTTCCATACAGGTGCGGGTGGTGACAGGGCAGACCTACATGCTGACAGAGGCTGAGGAGCTGTGGGAGAAGGAGCTGCCCCCTGGGGTTGAGGCCCTGTTGGCTGAGGCTCGTGGGGACACAGCTGGTCAAGATTTGAGCATCCAGTCATCCTCAGGCCCCAGTTTTGGGGTCCAGGAGCGGAACCGGACCCGTGCTGTCACATATCAGGTGCCCCATAATGCTGCTGTGCAGGTCTATGACTACCGGGAGCGGCGAGCACGGTGAGTGCCTTCAGTTGAGAGGCATGGGGACAATGGGATGTGGGGCAGGCGCTGGAGTTTGGGGAATTTTGCTGAGATCCCTGGCTTCGTTTTTCCTAAAAGCCAACTTGTTGGATCCATTCAAACTCGGGATATTCTGGGTTTGTAGGGTTCTAGGTTTTTAGGTTTCTGGGATTCTAGGGTTCTGCATTTCCTAAGTTGCTGGGTTTCTGGGACTGCAGGACTCTAGGATTCAAGGACTGTAGGTTCTTAGGACTCTCAGTTTCAACGCTTAAGGGATTCTAGCATTCTAGTTTTTTAAGATTCAAAATTTCTAGGTTTCCAGGATTCTAGCATTCCATGTTTATAGAGTTCTAGGGTGTTTATAAGATTCTTGTATTCTAGCATCCTAGGGTTCTGTGTGTATAGGACTCTAGAGTTCTAGGGTTCTGGGGTTCTAGAGCTATATCACTGTAGAGTGCTGTAGAGTTGTTGAATTCTGGGGCTGCCAAGGAGTGTCTAGCCCTCTACTACTCCCTGATGACCTTCCTGAGCTGCAGAATCTCCAATGTGACTGTAGGGTTTTGGGGTGATAGTAAGGAGCACAGTGATGCTTATGGATACTTACTCACAATGCTTACTCAGGTTATTATAGGTATTGCGGGACTCTTTGTAAGAGGACTTTGTAAGATTATAAGTTTCATAGGATTCGAGGGTTTGTAGGATTCTGGGGTTTGCAGGGTCCTCGGCTTGAAGGATCTCTGGGCCTCATTTTGCCTTATGATGCTCTTTCTCCACCCCGTTGCAGAGTGGTACTGGGCCCTGAGCTGGTGGTGCTGGGCCCTGGTGAGCAGCTGACAGTACTCTCCCTATCTGGAGGCCGCCCCAAACGGCCCCACGCACGCCGCAGCCTCTGCCTGCGCCTCGGCCCTGACTTCTGTGCTGACATTGTCACCATTGAGACAGCTGACCATGCACGGCTGCAGCTGCAGCTGGCCTACAACTGGTGGGGCTGGGGCTGAGGGGTCTTAGGTGGGACTTGGAGTGGCCTTAGGATTTGGTGGTCTTGAGTATGGAGTGGTCTTGTGTACGGGATAGTCTTTGTGTAAGGGTGAGGTGGTCTTAGTGTGGGATTTGAGTTGGTTTTGGGTGATGTTTGGGTTGGCCTTGTGTTTGGGGTAGTCTCAGGTGAGCTGTGGGTTAGTATTGGATGGAGTTTGTGATTGATCTTGGGTGGGGCTTGGGGTGGTCTTAGATTTGGGTTGGTCTTGGTTGAGGTTGGGGTTGGTCTTGGGGTGGGGCTTGGGATGGTCTTGGGTATGAGGTGGAGCTAGGGTGGTCTTAAGTTTGATTTGTTCTTGGATGCAGTATGGGTGGTCTTGGGTGGAATTCCACTGTAGGACAGGCAAAGACCATGGGTTGGTGGCCTGGGGACAGAGGTAGCTTTGAGAATCATGGTTGGGACTAGGATTGTAGTATGAGGTGGTGACATGAGGACATTTCCCCCCAGGCACTTTGAAGTGCCTGAGGATCCAAAGGCTCTGGGGCGTCTCTTCAGTGTTCCTGACTTTGTGGGGGATGCCTGCAAGGCCCTGGCTTCCCGTGTGCGTGGAGCTGTTGCTGCTGTCACCTTTGATGACTTCCACAAGGTCCACCTCTTGATTCCCCCACTTATCACCCGTGCTTCCCCCAGCCACGTCACCCTAAGTCATTGCTCTGTGTCCTCCTGTGTCACTTCCACCTATGTCCCCACATTTTGTTTATGTGATCTTGGCTTGCTCAGATGTCACCAGAATGAGGTTCCCCATGTCCCCCCCCTGAGTCTTTGCTGTCTCCAAGAGTCTCTGGGGGCATCAACAGAATTCCCAACTTTGATAAATGGCTTTGATAAATCCTTGCATGTTCCTCAGTGTCACCCCATGTTCCCACTGTGCTCACTGCCCCAACAGCCTACACTATGATATTGTCCCCAAATGTCTCCAGATGTCCTTATATCTCCAGGTATCCTCTATATCCCCCATATCCCCAAGTATCTTCTATATCCCATTTTCACAGATCTCTCCTGTCACCAAATACCCTCTATGTCCCTCACACCCCTAAATGGCCCTGATGCCCCCCCTGATCCCCTGCCCTTGTCCTCATCCCCCAGTGACGCTGCTGTCCCTGCTGTCCCCAGAATTCCAATCGCCTCATCTGCTCAGCCGTCTTTGGCTTTGATGAGGGTGGACGGCTACGGGAGCAGCTGCGCTTTGTCCCCAATGGGCTGGTGGTGACTAGCGTCGACATCCAGAGTGTGGAGCCTGTGGACCAACGCACATGCGATGCACTGCAGCGCAGCGTCCAGCTGGCCATCGAGATTGCCACCAACTCCCAGGAGGCTGCTGCCAGGTCCCCAGTTCCCCCTTAGTGTTCTTGTTGCCCCCCTAGTGTTCTTGTTGCCATATGTCTCCGTTTGCCTCTCTGTATGCCTTGTGTTGCCATATTCCCACCTCTCCTTATCCACTTCCTGTCCCCATATGACCTCTGTATCCCCAGGTGTCCTCTATGTCCCCCGTGTCCCCAAACGTCCTCTATATCCCATACATCCCCAAATTTCCTCTACGTCTCCCATTTGCTCAAGTATTCTCTATATTCCCACGTGTCCGCAAATATCCTCTCTGTCCCTCTTGTCCATAGATGTCCTCTGTCCCACATCCCCAAGCATCTTCTATGTGTCCCGTGCCACCAAATGTCTTCAATCCTATGTCCCCAAATGTCCTCTATATCTCCCATGTTTCCAAATGTCCTCCATATCCTCCATGCCCCCAAACTTCATTCCACATCCCCTCCATCCTAATGTCCCTCATATCTTCAGCATCACCTGCGTCCTTCTGTGTCCCAGTATCCCCAAAGCATCCCCAGTGTGTTCCCAGTGTCTCTAATGTGTCCCAGATGTCCCATTCCCAATGTCACCTGTGTCTTCAGTATCCTCAGAACCCCAGATTTCCCATTGCATCTCCAGTGTCCTATGCTCCAGTGACCTCAGTGTGTCTCCAGCTGTCCTCCCACTGTCCCCTATGCATCCCCATTGTCACACCTCCCAGTGTCCCCAGTTGGTCCCCAGTATCCCCCCAGTGTCCCATGTGCCTACACTGTCCCTTCATCCCACAGGCATGAAGCTGAGCGCCTGGCACAGGAGGCCCGGGGCCGCCTGGAGCGCCAGCGGCTGTTGGACCAGGCGGAGGCAGAGCGGGCACGCAGGGAGCTGCTGGAGCTGGAGGCCCTCAGGTCAGCCATCTTGGTTCTCCCCCTTCCCAGCATGCATCGCATTCATCTGCCAACTTGGGAGGGCTGCCGGGGAACTCTATTTGCCCGAGGCTCCACCTATCCCAGTGTCCCCATGTGCCCCAGCTGGAGCGGGTGTGGGGGCACTGGGAGTGCTGGGACCCTTCGGCCTACAGGAGTAGGGCAGTCTCCTTGCTTTTGGGCAGCTGGGGCCTGGTGAGAGGAGGGGATGTGGGCCTGGTGGGTTTGGCTTGTGACAGCACTCCTTGCAGCGCTGCAGTGGAGAGCGCGGGCGCAGCGCGGGCGGAGGCCCAGGCCAGGGCGGAGGCTGCACGCATCGAGGCCGAGGCCGCCATTTTGCAGGCCAAGCTGAAGGCAGAAGCTGTCGCCATAGAGACGGTGCGTTATGAGCAGGGCTATGGGGGTGTCTCATAAGGTGAGATGAGGCCTTACCTCCTCCCTATGCCCAGGAGGCAGAGCTGGCGCGACTGGAGCGGATGCAGGCTCAGGAGGTGCGGGCGCAGCGGGCACGAGCAGAGGCAGAGGCAGCACGGGCACAGGCGCTGGCAGCTGTGGAGGCCTCAAAGGTGCGGGAGGTGGTAGCAGCCCTGGGGCCTGAGACCATCCGGGACATTGCCCGTGCTGGGCCTGAGCTGCAGGTATGTGAGACTGGGGGTGGGTTTAAGTGTCAGCTTTGGCTGGCCATGGGGTTTCAAAAGCATGACAGTCTTGATGGGCTATAGGGTGCCTGTGGCTTGGGACTCTATAGGGTGGGAACTCTGTTCAGTTACAGAGTTTCCATTGGGTACATGGTGTCAGTGGGGCAGGATCTACATTGTATTGGGTCTCCATGAGCTTATGAGGACTCCATGTGGTTTTGGGAGCCTCTGTGGGGTAGAGGGTGGCAAAAGATAGGGGTGTCCGTTGAGTTGGGCCTCCATGGGTTATGAGGTCTCTGTGGAGTTATGGGATCTTCATAGGGTATAGGCTTTTAATGGGACAGGGTCTGCATGGGGTGGAGGTGTCTACAGGCTATGTTGTTTCAATGGATTGGGTTATCAATAGGTTCGTGTCTTCAAGGTAGGGGGATCTCCATGGCGTTGGATTTCCTTGGGGTTATGAGGTCTCCAATGGGACAAGGTCTCCATGGGCTGGAGGGGCTCAGTGTTGTGGTTTCTTCATGGGATATGAGGTCTCTGGGTTAGGGCCCCCAAGGCTGGTGGGACCACCAGGTCTCTGTGCCGCGATGGGGCAGCGCCTGCACTGTGCTTTCCAGGTGAAGCTGCTGCAGGGCCTCGGGCTGCAATCTACCCTCATCACCGATGGAGCTGCCCCCCTGAACCTCTTCAGCACCGCCCGGGGGCTGCTGGGGCTAGCGGTTCCTCCAGAGCCCTCAGCCTCATAGGGTTCAGCACTAACAGAAGGCAGAAATCCTGGGATGCTGAGCACTCAGAGCCTCCTTTATTATTATTTTTTTCCCAAAATAAAGCAGAGTGATAGCAGTAGTGATGTCATAATGATGGTGAGGCTGAGGGTGGAGATGTCAAAGTGTCTGAAATGACATCATCATAGAATCACCAAAGTTGGAAAAGACCTCCAAGACCAACCAGTCCAACTGTCTATCTACCACCAACCAGACAAATTCTGGTTAATTTTCCTCCCTTTTTTATAGCAAAGCCCTCATCCTCTCTCTTTGCAAATGATACCAGTTTGGAGCAGAAGCACCAAGCCTGGGGTGGAGGTGTCTACAGGCTATGTTGTTTCAATGGATTGGGTTATCAATAGATTGGTGTCTTCAAGGTAGGAGGATCTCCATGGTGTTGGATCTCCTTGGGGTTATGAGGTCTCCAAGGGGACAAGGTCCCCATTGGCTGGAGGGCATGTCCCCTAGTGCCATATCTATATGTTTCTTGAACGCCTCCAGAGACAGTGATTCAACCACCTCCCTGGGTAGTCTGTTCCAGCACATGACCACTCTTTCATAGAAGAAATCTGTGTTAATATCCTACCCCCAGACAGATTAACACTTCCTACCAGCTTGGTCTCATCTGCAGACTTAAGTAAGTGCATTCAATCCCCTCGTCCAGGTCATCTAAAAAGATACTAAACAGGATAGGCCCCTTTACCAACCCCTGTGGAACGCCACTCACGACCAGTCACCACTGCTCTCTGGGCCTGGCCATCCAGATTGTTCTTCACCCAGCAAAGAGTGTATCTGCCCAAGCCATGGACTGCCAGCTTCTCCAGGAGAATACTGTGGGAGACAGTGTCAAAGACTTTGCCCTGGGAACAGTGAGGTCACAGCAAGTGGGACCCTAGAGGCTGTGGGGCCAAGGGATGGGGACTGGGGGCCCCTTTCCCTACCTTGGGGTAAATGTGTTAACTGAAGTTTTAATGGACATTTTCAATGTATTTTCAAACAGAAATGAAAAAAAGCAAATTGCAAACAGTTATGGCAAAATATCAAGGACATAGATAAAAATGAAGTAACCAGTGAATGTGTTCTGGAAGGAAAATAAGGCTGTGAGCAGGAAATAGAAACATTCCTGAGCAAATCACAGTAATTTAATGAAAAATATTAAAAATATGATTAGAACAAATTAGAGAATGAATGTGTTTAGGCAATAGTAGTGTTACTCAGGAACAGCAGAATTTCTGAGAAAATTGCAATATTGGAAAAGTGGTTAGAAAACCAGACCTGTGAATATATTGTGGAAGAAAAATAATAGTGTGAGAAAGGAATGGAGATTCCTGAGTAAAGTGCAGTAACTTAAAGAAATAGTAAGCAGTACAATTGAAAACTAAACCTGTGAACAAGATTCCAGTCATAAGCCCAGGCTTGGTGCTTCTGCTCTAAATTGGTGTCATTTGCAAAGAGAGTGGATTAGGGCTTCGTTATAAAAAAGGGAGGAAAATCAACCAGAATTTGTCTGGTGATGACATTAGGATCACACATCCTCTGCCAATCTCAGCTGTACAAATTCCTATTTATAAACTACACAGCACTATACATCAATTATATATGATAAAGAACAGTAATTATAATCTACAGTAACACAGATTTGCATGTGCGTATACAGACATGCAGGCACACATACATAAAAACAGTAGTACTCTTACTCTGCTCTTTCATCTCAACGTGCACTAAGAATTGGAAAAATCCACAGGTAATGTTGTAGAATTTCAGCAAAAATTGTAGCAAAGTATTTTGGGAAAATAAAGCAAAACAAAAACAACCCTCTTTTGCCTGTTAGTTTAATGGTTTTGGCTGATATTTTGCTTTAGGAAGTGCTAGGGCTTAAACCTGCATTTCTGCCTGTTTGTTTTTCTTGGGATTGTTGCCTTCTGTGGTTGTTTCTTTCATAAACAGCCTACTGAAATAGATTCTGCTTGGGACATGTTGGCCACTTGGAACTATTCTACATGTTAAGCATGGCTGTGGGTTGGAAAATACCTTGCTTTACAGATACAAATCTGGGAATCCATCTTCTTTGTGAGGAATCAGAACCATCAAACCATAGAAACCCAGAATCATCATGGAATCAGAGAACCTATTATCAGGGAGTCTTCATAGAGCCAGACAACCTAGAAATATTGAATCATAATATAGAGGTATTATGGAATCTGCACTCATTCAGTCTAGAACATGCAATCATAGAAGCATCTGCTCATCATAAAATCACCAGTCTGGAATAACAGAACCATCATAGAAAGTAGAAACAATTAATTAATTAATTTAATTTTAATTAATTTAATTAACCCTATAAACTACCCTCAAACTCATTGAATCCTCACAGAATCTGAGGCACACAAGGCATTAAGGATTTCAGCACAGTGGTGTTTCCACTTCTCTGTCCCTTGAAGGTTGGAGATTCTCCTTTATCCTCCCTTAGCTTCTACTGCACTTAGAGCAGCATTTTTTAAGTGCCTTGAACAGCAATAGCCAGATGAAACTCCAGCTGCAATTTGCCCTTCTAATTTTCTCTCTGACATCTTTGCAGTTCTCCTAGTTTTGTCCTGGGCAGAAACCAATCAAATTAATAGGAGTTGGTGGACACAAACATTATTTTGTTTTCTCACTACCACAGAGGGAAATTTAGCATGGAGCAAGCTCATAACCAATGGTGTTGAACAGCATCACCCAGCACTCCTTATGGAATGGGTTATCTAGAAAACCAAAGCACTGCTGCCAGGTACAAGTGCTGAAAGATTTTCTTCTTCAGAAGATGGATTTTAATATTTTTAATACTAATTTTAATACAGGAAGAGAACTGAGATTTAAGACCTTTCCAAAAGAAATCCAACACTGCTGTACCCTTCACAAAACCTCCTTTTGCACAACTCAGGAAAAAAACGTGTTCATATAAAATACACAAGCAAAAAGAACATCACAGGGAGCCTGACCTCATAGATTTGCACATGTGAACCTCAGCACAGGCCTCAGAGCAATTCTAGAGCTGAACACATTGTCTTCAAGCCCAGGTCAGGTACTTCTTGCCAAAAGCCATCATAGACCCTGGAATATTAAACAATTACAGTGATGGATGCCTCATCTGTGGAAGCGCTCAGGGCCAGGCTGGATGAGGCCCTGAGTGGCCTGATCTGATGAGAGGTACCCCTGTCCAGGGCAGAAAACTGGGACTGGATGATCTGTAAGGCCTTCTATGATACCATGACTTGATTCTACGATGATTCTCTGATTCACTGATTCTATGCTTCTACTATTCTATGATTCTATGATAATTCTGATTCTGAATTCTCTGATTTTTTGTTTCTATGCTTCTTTTATTCAATTATTATGATTCAATGATAGTTCTAGAGCATATAATTAGATGATTGCATGATTCCGGATTCTCTGATTCTTTGACTCTACGCTTCTGTGTTTTGATGGTTTGAAGACGCTGTGGTCAGAAACAACAGTTCTTGCCATGCACCATCTGCCAATTGCCATCTTCCTCTGCGTATCACTCCTATTCATTATTTGAGAAAACACAATCTTGTTGGTGAACTTTGCTTATTATACACTCCTTAGAAAACCAAAAGCAGCTCCATCCCAAAAGGTATCCGCTTCCATAATACTACGACCCCGCATTTAGCATGCATGCTGCAGTTTTCAGCCTAGATTTAAAAAGCAAAGCCAGAAAATTCCACACCGCTCACTACAAAGCTATGCAATGATGAGAGTCACTCAAGCTCTGTCCAAAGGGTGAAAAGTAGCATCAAAACGGCTGAAGAGAGGGGGGACAATGAGGGAAGGTAGCACTGCAGAGAAGTCAGAACACCTGCCTTGCAGGATCAGGCGGCTGGCAGAGCATCTCTTCCCCCAACAGAGACGCCTGCAGGGTGAGGGGCACATGCTCACTTATGCTCAGTGCTGCCCCAAGAAACTCAGACAGCTCTAGACAGCTGTTCTCCAACTCAGCGCGCCTGTGCTCAAGCCATGCTACTCAGTTCTTTGCACGTGCTCTGCAGACAGTGCGTTTATGGGCAGGGCCCATGAACTGGTGCATCCATTGCTTTGATAACCTGCAGCATCCCCTGGTGGAGATGTGGGAGTTCTGACCCAGTGGAATAACGAGGAGGTGGTGCAGCCGCTCACTGAGTGCCGCTGGACAAATCAGGCCGCGCGCTCTTTGTGAATACAAAACTCCAATTGTTTATTCATGGACTGCAACCAGAGTGCCAAGTTGGGCTGCTGCCACGAAGCTGCTGCCTTCTGATGCTCCTCCATTCAGTCCTTCAGCTGCAGCTTCTCCATCATCTCCACAAGGCTGTTCATTGCAGAGGACTGGAAAGAAACAAGGCAAGTGTCAAAGTAGGATACCGCTTCCCCCAGCATTCTACAATCCCCTTCATGTCTGACAGATAGAGAACAACAAGAGCCATGTCTGTGCTCACTGTCATGGAGTTAACTAGATCAATCTATGCCCATGATGGGGGGCAGTAGGCCCCTGCCCACCCCCATCCCCAAGCCCCACAGAAAGAGAAGGAAGGAAGGAAGGGAGGGAAAAAAAAACAGTGGCAACAATCTATGGGGGAAAACTTATTTTACTAACTATGATATTGGAATGCAAGATAACACAATATAATACAATCTAATTGAAATAGAGAGTAATAAATCAAATAAGCTAGGAGAGAGAGTTCCTGAGACCGAGTCAAACCTGAAAAGTTTGGAATGGCTAGGAAAGCACCCTGCAGCACCCACTGCAAGGCAGTAAGAGACCACCCCACCCAGGAGGGCCAGATCCCATGGCTTCCATAATGTATAGGGATAGGTACCTGGAATTGGAGCATTAACACTTTAACTCCCAGTGCGCTACATGATGTTATGATGTGGAATACTGAAAACCAAAAAAACATAAAACCATGACAACATGCTCCACCCCACCAGTCATGGAACCAGGCCAAAGCAGCCCATAAACTGTGGACAAAACCCCATTCCTGGAGACATTCAAGGTTGGGCTGGACAGGGCTATGAGTAACCAGATCTAGCTGTAGATGTCCCTGTACACTGCATGGGAGTTGGACTAGATGACCTTTAGGGATCCCTTCCTACTCAAAGAGTTCTGTGATTTTATCATAAGCCATGTTCCCTCAGTCTCTCCTCACAGATGTAGTGCTCCAGCTCCAATCACCTTGAATGTGCCTTCTGAAATCTCCTCTGGCTCACTGACATCTTTCCTGTGTTGGGGAATTGAAATCTGGAGGGCACATTTTGTGCAATGTTTTCTCTCCATCATATAAAATGATGTAATGTGAGTTCCCCAGATCATAAAAAAGATGTAGGCTGTCTTTTTAGACAGTCCAATAAAGATAGAAAAGGGGAGACTGGTTCTGAACTAAAAAAGAGTTTTACATTAGATGTTAGGAGGGAATTGCTAACACTCCTAACATCACATGGTGAGGCACGGGAAAAGGTAGCCCAGAGCGTCTGTATATGTCCCATCCCTGGGAATGCTCAAGACAAGCTCAGATGGGGCACTGAGCATCCCGATGTACTGAGTGGGGTTGGAACTGGATGGGATTTAAAGTCCCTTCTAATCCAAACCTTTCTATGATTCTTGGGATTTTTTGGAACCTTCCAACTCAGGATCCTGTACATCCTCTTTGCTTAAGTGTTCCCCAACCACTTTCTCTTTCACCAAGAGTACATTTGCCTTGCATCAAAATTACCCACCAGTCTCAGGTACCTAGGATTCCATGAGGCCCAGTCTGGCTAATAAAGAAGGAGTTCAGGGAGGAACTGAACACACCCTTTTCCATAACCTCCTTCACCAGGAACCCTGCCCCATTCACAATGGCCCCACATTTTCCCTAGCATTTTCCTTCTTAAATTTCTAGAAGCCTTCCTTGTTGCCTTTTATATGCTTGGGAAGATTTAATTGAAGCTGAGTTCTAGCTTTCCTTAACTCATCTCTACATGTATACTCGGACAAAGTCTCCGTATTGCTGCTAATGCAGCTCTTCCAGTTTCCACTGGCTGCATGCTTCCTTTCTGTGTTTTGGGTTGATCGGGTCGATTTTTTCCATTCATGCAGGACCTGTGATATTTTGCCTGACTTCCCCCTTCCATGGGAAAGACTTATTTTTCTTGGAGGAGGTGATCCTTGGATATTCACCCTGTTGTTGAATCCCTGTTCCCTGTGGGGCCATATCCTGCTGGACACTTGAAGAAGCCAAGGCTTGCTCTCCTAAAGCCTAGGGCTGTGAGCTTGTCTTTTGCCCTCCCTTCAGAAGCCTTAGCTTCACCATCTCAGTCTCTGCAGCCCAGGGTCTCTTTGATGTTCATATTCTCTACAAGTTCCTCTTTGCTGATGAGTATGAGATCCAGCAGAGCACCTCTCCTCTCTGGTTCTTCCGTGGTTTGATTCAGGCAGCTGTCATCTGTGCTCTCCAGGAATCTTCTGGATGGCTGATGTCCTGCTGTGTTTTTTTTCCAGCACCTACTGGAGTGAATACTGCCCCAGATGGGATCAAGAGCCTGAAACCATGAGGCTTGTGTCTATCTGTAGAGGGCTTTTTCTTCAGCTCCTGTGCTGCAGAAGGGTCACACAGCCCCTGTTGCCCATAGCACCGACTCCACAGCTGTCCTGTTATCGCCAACAGGGACCAGGTTTATGCCTGTATGTAAGTGCACAGAGCCATAATCTACGCAAAAGGATCTGTTTTATTTCAACAGAACAAAGAGCTCGGTGGTGTTTTACAAAGCTAGCACACCCCAAGGAGAGGAACTGTTACTCAAACATAGGTGTTGACAACATGATCTCTTCTTAGAGTTTCTAACTGAGAGTTGGGTTCATTTTTCCTGAGCCATTACGCGGTCGGAATATTCTAGATTTAAAACAGTCTCTTTAAAAACTCCTTTCCATACCGATGGGTATATTTTTTTACAATGCAATTAGCCCTTTGTAAGCCTAAAGGTCACTAGCAGGGCACTCTCCCTTCCTTGCTGATGTGAGCCCATTGACACATTTGAAATAATTGCAGTTAAATGGTTATATTTTGACACATTCTTAACATACTTGGGATCCATTATTTCCGGAAGGAGCACTGAAAGCTCCTTTAGTGAGAAAGGAAATACGTTGTAAGATGGGGATAGAAGAAGAGGATGAGAATGAAGCTGAGCCATGACAAGAATGGCAGGAGGAAGAGGCAGAACTCATAAAGGAGACGAGAACCATTTGACTCCTGAGCACGAGCGAGCTGAGAGATACGTGAAAAGACTTCAGCTGTCACGCAGGGGAGCATTTTGACGCTGGGAGAACGGGGCCACAAGCCTGGACTTAGTGGGCAGCAAAAGCAGGCAAGTGGTATGTTACCCAGGCAAGCGGTCCACAGTGCGGCCTGGTGAGGTGCAGAGAGAGCAAGGACTCTCCAGGTGCTCACCGTCGATGGGCAACATGTCCAATAGGAAGCGAAAGGTCCCCGACTCTGGGGAGCGAGGTGAGAGCAAGGGATCCCTGCGCGCAGCTCCCCGCCGCCGGGCAGAGGGATGCTGGGGGTCTGCCAGCAGCTGAGAGGGAAGGAAGGGGCAGGCAGGGGCCCCCCAGCTGCCGCTGGGCACAGCCCCTCTGCTCCTCGGCGAGGGGTCCAGGCTGGGCTGTGGCTGCCCGCTGCCCGCTGCCCGCTGCCACCGTTGGGCCTGCAATGCTCCTTCCTCCAGCATTGGCCCTCGGCCAGAACGGCAAGCCAAGAGCATGGCCCTGGGGTCTGCCCTCAGGGACACCCGGCCCCGCAAGGTGCTCACTGCTGCTCGCCTTTGCTCTCTCCTCTCCAGTGTGCATGCTGTGTCGCTGGGCGGATGTCGACCAGAACATCTGCGGGCGTACCTTTGCCGAGAGTGAGCTCTGTGTGCATGAGTTCTGCTTTCTAGGTTCCAACCCTCAAGGGCTCCTGCCAGCTCCCTGCCAGGGATGTTCCCTTCCTTTCTGTCCTAACGAGATCCTGCTCTGCTCTTTCCTCTCTGTCTGCCCTGTCAGCCCTTCCCCTGATCCTTATTCTTAGGAATTCAACCTTACCAT
This sequence comes from Perdix hodgsoniae, assembly GCA_035772895.1. Taxonomy (NCBI): domain Eukaryota; kingdom Metazoa; phylum Chordata; class Aves; order Galliformes; family Phasianidae; genus Perdix; species Perdix hodgsoniae. Next base: position 592,511 of record JAPSGF010000158.1, read on the forward strand.
CCCCAGCTATGAGCTCACTTACATTGAAGCACTCTCTAATGTAGAAATCCACGCCACCACCACTCCAGCCATGTTTCCGTAATGGCAACTAGGTCATAGTTGGCCTGCTGCACAGTGGTTTCCAGCTCTACTTGTTTGTTGCCCTTGCTGCATGCATTGGTGTAGGTGCACTTCAGCTGATCCCCTCACCTCACCCCTAATCCCATTACTATTCCCCCATGCTCATCTCTAGCTGGCCTGGTTTTAACATGCTTTCTCTTTTTAAATGACATAGTTAAGGCTTGATAGTAAGTGTTTTCACTGCCATCTCTTGCACTGCCAGCGGTATACAGCTCAGCACTCTGCTTGGGTCCCTAACTGACATCGTTCGCCAGCATCTGGACTGGATACCCAGCTCCCCTGAACCTGGGTGGGAAGGTATTCCTGGGCAAGATGGGACCACATCTTGCTTTTGTGAGCTTGCTCATATGGATCTGGTGAGATGACAAAAATACTGCTGTGTACTGCACAAACAGCTACCAAATATGTTTTTATCAGGACACATCGTATCTGCCATACTTTCCAAACCTTTATTGATTTACCAGCAGTGAACAGTTTTGATTTTTTTGCAATCAGATTTGCTATCTGTCACGGTTTCATGATTCTTGTTATAGATATTCAGCATCATAACATCATGTAACGCATGGGTGAGATGACAAAAATACTGCTGTGTACTGCACAAACAGCTACCAGAAGTTACAGCACTTTTTAAAGCTGCCAAATGCAGTCCCTGTGTACACCAAACACCGGGTGGTCCTGTCCACTTCAAGGAGACCCAGCCAGCCTTTGAAGCACTTCTGTGTAGTATCAGTACTGAAAACAGTTCATGTTTTATTGTCAATTCCAGCTATTTGCATCTTCCCATTTTGCAGTTCCCACTGCACAGAGATCAAAGACTCAATTTTTCTTTTGTATGCATTCATGTAAACCAAGACTGACTTCAGTGAAGTCGGAATAATGACAGGTGTAAAACGAGGAGAAATGAAAGGAAAATCAGGCTATCAAGTATTTTCTTTAAAGCTCGTGCATTACTAATACTAGCAATTTAAATGCAAATTTTTGTTCCTAACACAGACTTTAGG